>BQNB010211304.1:0-10209 GCA_026074375.1 Tanacetum coccineum
AAGTACCGAAAGTTCACGAGAAATGATCAAATAAATGCAAATAACGCCGCCGAAAACATGTATAATTTAGGCGTTATCAACCTCCGAAACTAGTAAGCGCTACTTACCCAGATATGGATAATTACTCCCAATAGATCTATATAAAACATTCGTGCTTACTTAACCAGTACAGTCGGTTAAGCAATTGACGGTTCATGATAATTTGGGCATTAGTGCTCTATTCGCTACTTAGGCAACACGTAATCAGGAAAAGGAAACGTAAAGTAACTGTGTCCATAGTTTAAAAGCAAGCAATGTTTCTCACCCCTAGGGATGGCAACGGGTCGGGTTCGAGGCAGGTTTTAATGTACCCGTACCCGCACCCATTTATAATATCCACACCCGTACCCGCCCCATTACCCGTTGGGTACCCAGTTAGTATTATCCATTGGTTTTTCGGGTTTCCTCGCGGGTATCGGGTATTCTTCATTGAATATTTTATAGAAAAATGACGGGTATCAAGATTAAATCACACTAAAATCCACCAAAAAATAAAGCAAAACACCCTAATATATTCAATTTTTTTAAAAGTTAAAGAAAACAAATAATGTATCAGATGATTTAGTGCTTTCGAATAATTTATGTACAAAATTCAAATGTGTTAAATAATAAAAATAGTTATATAAAAATACAATGGAAGAAATTATATGTAATAATATATATACTTTAATTAATTATAATAACAATAAAGCGCGTACGAATTCGGGTAAATGGATATGGGTACGGGTAATCGGGGCGGGTATTACCAGAACCCGTCACCGAACCTGTACCCGGCTAATTTTTTTTATCAATACCCAAACCCGCATCCGAACCCGCCAACCCGCCCCCGAACCTGACCCAACCGGTTCGGGTTTCGGTTTTCCATGTCGGTTTCGGGTCCTTTTGCCATCCTTACTCACCCCAAACGGCTAATTTTTTTTATCAATACCCAAACCCGCATCCAAACCCGCCAACCCGCCCCCGAACCCGACCCAACCGGTTCGGGTTTCGATTTTCCCCGTCGGTTTTAGGTCCTTTTTCCATCCTTACTCACCCCAAAATAGTAAAGTAAAAGTAGTAAAACATGGGGCTATGAACTCACCTTAGCAAGATGAGCAAATGGTAAATCACGCAAGCAAAAGATGATATAGAAATCTAGCCGCGACCTAGAATAATAATGCGTCTCAGAAACACCGAAAGCATGCCAAGAATTGCACAATATGTTCATCACCAAAATACATCCATGTGTGTTTGCTTTAGTTTGATTATCAAATCACGACGAAATAAAATCATATAGTTTTTCGTTAAGTTTCAGCGTTTAACCAAAAATTACTATTTTTAGTAACTTTATCGCTTTTCCTAAAATATGTTAACGACGTCCTTAAACAATACTAATTAATATATATGTGTTACTATATGATTTGCTAGTGTTTAAAAAGTCCAAAAATGTCCGAAAACCCGATTTACTATTCACATCAGCAACTATTCATTCGGTTTTGTCGAAAAATGTTTCAAGTTTCATTTGGCCATAACTTGACCGTTTTAAGTCCGATTTTAATGTGCGATTTATGAAAAACTATCTATTTGAAACAAGCTTTCCAAAAACTACTTTTACGCATAATGAAAACATTTTTAGGTCGACCAAAACCCCAAAACAAACTCGGACCAGCAAACACTTTTTGTCAAAAACGCAACCAAAATCCACCCAAACTTCACAATAGTGCCTAATCTATCCTAATCTTCATTCACAACTAATCTACAACAAAACCACACCTAAATCTAATCTAATCCATTCATTTCTATTGTTGCAACTCTCATTCAACTATCAACTCACCAAGAACATAATATTGAACTACTGAAATAAAGTAGCATTATTATTTATAAAATCCTGTTTTTATAATCTTGAAAAATTTAAAACACAACATATGGATGTATGGATCTTGAACATATAAGAAGAACATAAGTAAAACACAAAGAAAGATTCAAGACACCTACAAGAATGAAGAACAAGTAGAGAAATCACAAGATCTATACCCCAAAATAATAGATTTATAAAACCCAACAACAAATCTTGAAACCCTAATTTATAACTCTTGAAAGACTATTGAAATCAAATGAGAACCTTCTTGGAATAACTTTGGATCTTGATAAAATGAAGTTTAGGATGTGTGAATATTGGTAGAAATCAAAAGTATGGATTGTGTGTATGTTTGTGTGTGTTTCGTGGCTAGGAGAGGGAAAAGGGAAGAGAGAAAAACTTTTGAGGCTTGCAAATAAAGAGTGAACCCTAGATGTGTTATCACTTGATATTTATAGGGAGTGGGATAAGGTTAAGGGTCCATGGCTAGTCAAAAGATGTGTATCCAAATGGCTATGTAACCAACACACACCAAGGGTGTGTGTGTTGATGGTTCGGATGCAACAAGCATTGGGATATGATATTAATCCTAAATCATAAGCCTAATATGAAAACATAAATCCCAATCCAATCAGGCCCAAATAAGATAAGTCAAAGCCCAATCCCAATTAGCCTTGGTCCAAGTCATAATCATAGTCGGGTCAAAGTTACTGTGTTTCATCCCTTTCCCTCCCATTTCACCTTAACGATTAACACCAGGGTAAACCACTCCACCTCTCTTCACTAGCATTCCTTCTAAAAAGCTTGTGTGGCAAGGGATAACATCAACTTCAATCCACCTTGGCGATCCCATGGAATTTCATTGGTCAAATGGATGTGGAAATAATCCAAGGGCTAGAAAGATGGATTTAATGATTGGATTTGATCTAAGGGGCGAGATTAGAGATTAGGACGCTCCTCTTAATGGCCTAGAACCTTCTGCTTATTGCTATAAATAGAGATACTATCACACAGAGATAATCATCTAGCTTAGTGTAGCTTTTAGTAGCTTATTTAGTGTAACTTTAGCTTATTGTCTTTTTACTAATGTAATTTCCTTTTAAAAGCCTTGTAATCTCTTTTGATATTAATAAATTTCTAGTTTCATTTAAATTGTGTTTTGAATTTATGTTTTACTTTTATGAAAATTCGTTTTAGATATGACTTAATAAGCTCAATAAGCTCTCTATTACTAATAAGCTAGTTTTCATTCAGTTTAGCATTCTAAAAGCTAAACTGAATAGGAATTCACTCAAATCCACTCAAAAAAAGTTAAATAAGCCATTTAGAAGATAAGCCAGAAATGGAAGGTCTTATAGGGCTTATTCAGAGCTTAATGTATAAGCTAGCTTGTTGATTAAGCTCTTGTGAGCAATTTTAGATCCCTGTTTTGAGCTTGGGATCAAGGTATATCTTATGTAACTTTTTAGCTTAAAATTTTGTTTTAGCTTATTGCACTGCTTATCTGCTTATTTTTTCTTATTATCTGCTTATTTGAGCTTAATCTGTCTTATTATAGCTTATTGTGTTTAGTTTTTAGTCTAGAATAACTTAATTTGAGTTTTCATTAGAAACTATCCATTTTAGTAGTTAATATAGCTTATTAATGTAGCTTATTATCTAGAGCTTATCCTCCTTAGGATTTTGCTTATTTGTTCTTATTTGTCAAAGTTCTTTATCTATTTTCATGATTTGTAGTTTTTTTTTAAAGTCTGGCTCAGCTTTAAATTGAATTTCAAAAGTTAAAGGAGTGTTTGGGTTAAGAGAATTTAACAAGTTCAAACTAAGTTCAAACCATTTTGGTGCTTAAGTCAGTTTGCATAAGTTCTAATTAGATCTTAGGACTAGTTTTCATAAGCTAGATTTAAGTTTTGTTTAAGTTTTGAAGTTGCTTTATCATGTGCTCAAATCTGATAGTTTTAAGATGTCTAAACTGTTTATTGCTTGGATTCATAAAAATATGCTTAAAGTGCAGTGTTTAAGTATTCAAATGAGTTTTAAATGCATCAATACTAATCTGTTTTTGCTTAGTAGGTTTTAGGAAATCCTTTTGAATGAATTGGATCATAAGCAGTCAAGTAGCATAATTTGTTCTTAAAAATCCAAAGTTTGCAGAAACTTGGAGGACAAAGCTTAGTTTAATTTAGGTTGGTTTTTGTTGGAATGAGCTAATTATAGTCTAAGCTCATTCTGTTTTTAGCTTAAAGTGTGTCAAAAGTGTTTTAGATTCCTTAATTTTTAGCTGCGAATAGTCATTTAAACTTCAAAAAGCCAAAAATAAGTAAGAGTAGATTGTCGTCTTTCAAGTTACTTTTCTAGCTTATTTCTGCATTTAGTTTGCTTATTTCTAGCTTTATTGTGTTAATTAAGTCAAGTCCTAAATCTGTTTTCAACTTTGTAGCTTATTTCTTTTGCTTATTAGTTCTTAGGTTAGCTTAAGTGGTTAAGCCTTTTTAGTCTGTTTTTAAGTGTCTACCTGTTTAGTTGCTTATAGTGCTTTCCAGCTTATTTGGTTTGTTTATTTGTTGATCTAAGTGCTTAATAGGACTAGTTGTTCATCTATTTTTAGCTTATTAAAATTTTAAGTGCTTATTTAGTCTAGAATCCCAAACAGTTTAGCTTAAAGTAACAAAGTCTTAAAATGAAAATCTGTCACTTTTGTTAAGCTTTTTTTCTAGCTTATTTTTAAGATCTGGTAAAAAGCTCTTTATCAATATTGTTCATTTAGCTTATTTTATAGTCTTTTCAAAAGAAAAATAAAAAAATTGTTTTTATCAAAAAGGAAGTCACAGGGTTCGAACCTGTGACATTCCTTACACAATACCAATACCTCAACTACTACGCCCTTGGGTCTTTTTCATAAGACCTTTGCACAATTTAATATTAATGTTCATTTTTTTTTTCAGTTTTAAGCTTAACAGCTTATTTGATTTTTTAACAGCTTATCCAATTTAGCTTTTTGAGTTATTTTTCATTGAAAACCTTCTTTTTAGCTTAAAGTATTTTTAGGAATTTTCTTAATTTTTTTAGGATTTAGTTTAGTATTTTTAATATAATTTTTAGTATAATTTAGTTTAAAAAAATTATTTTAAATAGTTTAAAAGTTCAAAAAATATTTTCTGTTTAAAAAAAATAGTTTAATACATTTTAGTTTAGAAATTTGCATTTTAAGTTTTTAGAGTTTATTTTGATAATTTTTGTTTATCCGTTAGCCCGTTAGTCGTTAATTAATCGTTAAGTGTTTAATTGTCGTTAGAATTTAGTTGTGCCTTTAATTCTAATTTAGCGTGCCTTTTATGTGTTTTACTTTTGCATTTTTAGATTTAGAATCCAAATCCAAAATATTAATTATTCAAGCACGTGATCACTAACCGAAACAAAGTTTTTCAATTCACACTTCGTCAGGATACGACATCCGGAAGATAAAATATTGTTTGTCCTCAAGCAATTTTTATCAAACGGGATACTCTCTATACTATTACTAATTTGGTATTTTAGGATATATATATATATTTTTTATATATAAGTCTACATAATTCATATCAGTAAACCACAAGAAAAGGTCAAGGCACCTACAAGAATGAAGAACAAGTAGAGAAATCACAAGATCTATACCCAAAATTACTAGATTTATAAAACCCAACAACAAATCTTGAAACCTTAGTTTAGATCTTAAAGAAAAACCTTGAAATCAAAGAACAATACTTCTAACACCTTAGATGTTCTTAGAAATGAACCTTGTTTGCTTGGATTATGCAAGAAATCAAAGATATGGAAACGTTAATAAGGGTGTTTGTTTGTCGTGGCTTAGAGAGCAAAAGAAAGAGAAGAGAGAAATTTTTGGAGACTATGAGAAGAGATGAAACCTTAGAGTGAGAAGTGTTTAGTGTTTATAGGATAAGAGGTGGTCTAGGGTTTTTGGTTTGTTGTAACAAGTGACCAACAAACACAAGGGTGTGTGTGCACCCTTTGCTCGGCCGAACTCCAACCACAAGGACCATGGGTTCAAATTTTTGGATCATGGTTCATTATTCAAGTTATATAAGTTTGCTCAAAACTTCGGTCAATGGGTGTATTGAAAGAGTGGTCCAAGGCTTGCATGCATAAAGACAAGGGTCTTACACCACCTTGCATGCTTCTAAAAACATCCCTTTCTATGCATGTGATGGTGTTTTATTTTTGAAATTCAAATTAGAGATAAAAGATGCTTTTTGATTTATTTAAGGGTGATGTATGCATGTTTTTTTAGTAGAGGGGAGGGATGAACGAAATTTTTGACTTATCAACACGAGATATACGATAACTAAAGTTTACACGAAAAGATTTTATGTTTCTGGGATTTCGTTATGTTAAAAACGCGAAAAACGCAATTTAAACGTTAAGACGTAAAAATAAATACCGGGAGTGATCGTAAACTATGAAACACTTAGAAAAGATCAAACAACTCATATAATATATAAATTAATCAAAATCCAAAGTCGGAACGCGTCCGATGACGTTTTTCAGATTTACGCGGGTTAACTTCCTGGTAAACTGCCGAATTCAAACGTAACGTATAAAAGTCAAAGATAATGATCAGAAAGTTTAAAATTATTGACCTAAAATTTTTGAGGTGTGACATTCTTCCCCCATTAAAAGAGCTTTGTCCTCAAAGCTTAAGACGTGGACGAAGGGTTAACGAAAAGATGAGGGTACTTTTTCTTCATTTGGTCTTCGCGCTCCCACGTAAACTCAGGACCTCGTATCGAATTCCAACGGACCTTCACAATTGGAATGCGGCTTTGCTTTAGCCGTTTAACTTCTGTGTCCATAATTTCAACCGTTTCCTCAATGAAATCAAGCTTGTCATCAATTTGGATTTCATCCAACGGAATAGCTAGGGGTTCGTCTACGAGACATTTCTTCAGATTGGAAACATGAAAAGTACTATGTACTCGGCTTAATTGCTCTGGGAGTTCAATTCGATAAGCAAGCGTACCTACTTTAGCAAGAATCTTGAAAGGTCCAATATAGCGAGGGTTTAGCTTCCCCCGTTTGCCGAAACGTATCACCCCTTTCCATGGCGACACTTTCAACATGACCTTATCTCCAACCTCAAATTCTAGTGGCTTACATCTCCTATCGGCATAGCTCTTCTGTCTATCTCGAGCAGCTTGAATACGCTTCTTGATTTGGATGATCTTTTCCATGGTTTTGAACAATTTCCGGACCAGTGAGCTGAGCGTCTCCAACCTCAGCCCAACAAATAGGTGATCAACACTTTCGGCTATAGAGAGCTTCAAACGGTGCAGCTTTGATACTCGTGTGATAACTGTTGTTGTAGGAAAACTCCACCCAAGGTAGGTGTCTATCCCAACCTTTCCCAAAATCAATCATAAAAGCACGTAGCATGTCCTCCAAGGTTTGGATGGTTCTCTCACTCTAACCATTTCAGTCCCTGTGATGGTCCCTCGAATAGATTAACCAACAAGTTCTAAAGGCTTACAACATCCACCGGCACACTCATATTTTGTGGATTTGGGTAAACATTTGAAATGCGGAAAGGTAAATCCTCACATTATTTAAATCCTCACAATATCTATCAAGGGTTATTGTGTGCGGGTTATGTAACATGTAATTTCACAAAAGTATGCTTGAAAAGTTTTAAATTTAAGCATAATTTAAGCCTTTTATTGTGAAAAATAGGACAAGTAAACATTCTAATTCCATCCCCCCACTTGAATTATACAACGTCCTCGTTGTATATATAAAACATTAAATACGGGAATTTAAAAAGAATTAGAATGAGAAACTCCCCTAAAATTTGCTCGGTAGATTCTCCAAGTTGCGTTTATGAGCAATATTGTGTTGAACAGCCGCCTTGAAGTTTCAAGACTCCAACGCTTTAAGATCTTCCAAATTTGAAAATTCTCCACCAATATTCGTCGATGTTTCTTTCACGAGGTCCTGTGTGAAACATAGGAAAAACAAGTGCATTCCTATCTTGGTACCTACGGTTAATTTAAACTAAACTAAACAAACTAAATACGGGTCAGTCTGTGGATACGGCGTATCAAGTTAATGAATACGGCGTATTCGCAGAACTGACAATAATGTTTTTAAAGTGCATAAAAAATAAAGACTGATAACGTCCAGACAATCAATACGCCGTATGGTATGGGGCGGATACGCCGTATTGAAGTCTGGGAAGACAGACTCGATAACAAAATTAAATAAAATTCCGGGTTGTCTCCCGGGAAGCACTTTTGTTTACAGCGAAGTCTTTAAGTTAGACTTTTCTTCAGCTTCCTTTTTACTCAGCTCTAGTCACCATCCATCCCTCGTCCATTATCCGAAAGATTTCTTGGTAAGCTTGGCACGCCTCTTTTCTTGTGATAGTAAGATCGTCATATTCGTCTTCTTTTACAGCAACATACTCTTCATCATTATTGAACGAATATTTGATCATCATGTATTTCCTTATATTGCATACCGGCGGTTCATGAACTTCACATAATTCTTCTCTCTCATTACCTTCATGATTTATCTCATAAGCGTCATCATAGTTAGTATATACGTTCCATCGTATCCTTTGTTCGTAACATGACTCATCGTCATCATCATTGATGAGTCCTTCCATGGAAGCTTTGTTTCGTAAAGCCAAATCTTTAAGTTCACTATCTTCCAAAGCTTCGTACCACTCGTAATCCTGATAATGGAGTTGGTTTCCAATAATGTAAGTTCCAGGTAAGTTTCCTCCATTACAGTATCCATCATCCTTCCAACTATATGTTGGCCATTCTAAACACCCAGTTTTATAATTGAAAGGCTTGCATGAATGTTTAATTTGTGCGGGTTTGGTCCAAACTCCAGTGTTAGTCCATGGCTTCTCATCCACCCATGGTACATCCTTATTCCATTCATAGATCCAGTCATCTTTGTAATCTTCATAGGTCTTAAACCCCATTAGTTCTTCCATCAATTTTCATGTGTTTATCAAATGAAGAATTTACTCGTGATATGAATTCGAGTGGATCAATTCCCTAGTTGTCTCTTTCGTCCAACATTTCATCTTCTCCATCGTATGATTCAAGGTAAAATTTACAGAAAAAATTCTCAACAAGTTCTTCCCAAATGGTAATTTTTCCTTCCCCCTCGTTTTTCCACCATTGCCATGCATCATCAGTAAGTGAAAGAGGAAATACCTTCATTCGTATTTGATGGGAATCCACACCATGAACATGAATCAAATCAACCATTTCAAGCACCTTAGCAATGTGGTTTACAACGTCTTCATTAATCCATCCGTGGTATGTATTCCTTTGTAGTTCCTCTAAAAATTCCTTGTTGAGTTCAATGTTAATATTGTTACTGGTGATAGAAAGATTTGGTTCAGTTCCCGTATTTTCTATATTAAGAATTGGTCTAGCCATGACTTTTTGTAGTTCCTTCTTCAATCAACTAGCTCTAATAATTTCTTCGTGTAACAAGGGTAAAAATATCAGCAGGATTTGCTCTGAAGAAAGGTAAAAAAAATTGGCACGAAAACCAAAATTTCAGTTTCTGTTCCAGATGATCGATACGCCGTATCCAATGGAAGTGGATACGCCATATTAATTTGTTGGGTGAATACGCTGTATTGGACAGAGAACTGGATACGCCGTATCCGATGGAAGTGGATACGTCGTATTCAGCTATCAACCAGAACAGTGTATTAAGAAAAACAATTGAAATACGCAAACAATTAAACACACAAATATACAAGCAAATAATTAAAGACAAATATACAAAATTTACAGAATATACAAGAATATACACTAATCTAAATTACAATAATCCTAAGGGTTAGATCTAATCTAATGTTAAAAACCAAAATATCAAATAAAAATCAAGATTAATTTTCACTCCCCTGCAGCGGCGCCAAAAACTTGATGTGTCGTTGTGTGGTGTATATTTTATTGATTTCAAGTTTCAAATTTATATTTGGCCGACTAAACCAAAAACAACACTTTAACGGGCAGTGTACCCGATCGGTAGTAGTTTCGTGGTAAGTAGGGTGTCGAACACTTGAAGAGAGGTTAAATCTATCAATTTAATTAATATCTTGGTTATCTAATCTATGTTAATTCTATTCTATTCAAAACCTATGTCAGTCCTAATCCTAATTCTAACGGGAAATGGAGGTTTTTAGCCTGAGAGACTGGTACGGTTTGGTTGGTGACTACAATCAATTTAAGGCACTTTAACCCACGCAAGCAAATTAACAAAAGATAAAAGAGTGGTTGAGCCAAATATAAGAAAACTGTATTAACAAT
>BQNB010211305.1:0-10209 GCA_026074375.1 Tanacetum coccineum
CGCGGCTTAAAAACTCCCTCTAACAACCATAACCGTTTTTCCCGCCCAAAACTGCCCAACAATCCCAACTTCGTCCCAAGCTTTACCCCGCTTCTCTACTCTTCCCAATCTTGTTCTAATCCATTCCCCATAAATAGTAATCCAGGTTTCACTTTGAGGGAGTTTTTTAGTTTTTGTTTTTCAGTTTTTAATTTTTTTACCTTTTAAGCATTTTTTTTAAGCATTTTTCAAATTCAGCTTCAATTACTTGTACCTTTGTGATTTCTACTTGTACCTCATCAATTTGAGCAATACATTCAGTATTCAAGTGAATTTTGTCCTTCGATTTCCATTTTAAGCAAATTTTACCTAATAAGCTTTCAATAAGCTCATTTGAGCTTATTCCTGTTTACAAGCTCAAATTCAGTCAAAGTGTGTTTTTAAGCATTTCAATTACTTCTTTAGTTCAAATTTTAGTCAATATCATGATCACTTAAAGCTTTTGAGTTCATTTTGGAAGTTTATGGAGGAATAAGCTAATCACAGCTTATTGAGCTTTTAGCTAATTGGTTTAGAGGCTTTGGAAGCCAATAGGTCCATGTTGCTTAAGCCACTCACTCAGAAAGAGTGGCTTGGTTCTGAGACTTCATTATCCTCAGGTTTCTTATTCATTTTAATCATTTTAGCTTATCAAATTAGCTTATTCCTTTGTTATATCTTGAGCTTAATTCTTTTCATAATGTTTGGATAGTGTTAAGATTACAATTTCTTCAAGCATGAACTAGTTAACATCATTAAAGTACAACTTAGTTGATAAATTCTGTTTCTAGTTTCAATAAGCTAGGAGAGGAAGTACTTATTTCTTTCAAATAAGCTGTGAATTTTAGTTGTTAATAAGCTCTATTAGGTTACTTAGAGTAGAAGTAGCTAAAAAGTTTTAGCTGATTTAGTCTTTAAAAAGTTTTTAAGCTCACTTTGTTTTGACAGCCTTGTTAAAGGTGTGTTTGGTTTAGTCTGTGTTTGACTCTTAAAGTCAACAAAATCCTGTTAATTTCTTTTACACACTTGAGTTTATCATAGTAAACTAGTTTCACACAGGTTTTAGACATTAGTTTTTAGAATGTTAAATTTTAGAGTTTAAAATCTTAGTTCTAGCACCAGGGCAATTTAACAGTTTTGGTAATTTTAGATTTTATGAATTAATGAGCATTTAGCTTTCTTACTAGGATAATTTAGATAGGAATGCATTTAGTTAACTTGTTCATTAGTTTTAAATGTAAAACTTAGCCTGCATTAATGCCAATTGCATCAGCAGCTTATTTCAGCAGAACTAAGTGCACCAGCAAGAAGTATCACTTTTTCATTTAAATTTTCTTTTAATCTTTGTTAAGTCTTAGCTTATTTTTCTATAGGAATCTCTAGTATACATCATAAGCATCATGTAACAACTTTTAGTTTTAAATTTCATCAAGTAATAAGCCTTTTATAAGCAAAAAGCTAAATAAGCTTTTAAAGTCCATGTTTCTGTAACAGAATCTTGCAGCTTATTTTCTAGCTTATTCTTTGGTCTAAAGTTGAAGTTGCCTTTATTAAAGTTGTTTAGAATAAGCTGGTTTCCAACTTTGTAGTTTTAAGTTTTTGTTAATTCTCAACTTTTCAATAAGCTAAAGCTTATTCCAGTTTTAGCTATTACTTGCATTTTTAAGTTCAATTTTCTTGTAATCTTTGTGAAAAAATTTGCTTATTTTTCTAAAGAATCCATTAGTTCACTTCTTATTCCTACACCATAGTTCATTTTGCTTTTAAGTTTTCATCAAGTAATAAGCTAGAATAAGCCAAATTCCAAAAAGCTTAGTTAAAACATCACTTTCTGTGAACAGAGATCTAAGTGCTTATTTTTCAGCTTATATAGTTGTTAAAAGTGCAAAGTACCTTTATTAAAGTTGTAGGGATTAAGCTCATCTTCAACTTTGTAGTTTTAAGTTTTTGTTAATTCTCAACTTTTCAATAAGCAAAATAAGCAAAAAGCGCAGGGTCTGTTTTGTTCTTTTCTTAAACTTCAAGGGCATCCATTTCTGTTATAGTGTAAAATTTCCAAAATTTGCCCGCCTACCCTGTTGTTTCAGTTCTTGCAGAATCTACCCTGTCTTTTGTATTAAGTAAAATAGATTTAATTTTTAGAAAAATAGTTTTATAAAATTAGGGTTTTTAGTTTAATCAATCAAATTAGAGTTCAATTAGGTTTTAAAAATTGGGGCTTTTTGTTCTTTAATTTTTCTGCACCTTTCTAGAATTTAAAAACCATTTTTCTTTATTTTTCTCATTAAAGTTGTATTTTCTAGAAATTAAAATAGATTTTAGTGATTACTTTTTCTTATATAAATCATAAAAAATAGAAAAATAATTGAAAAATTAAAATTCTTTTTCCTAAAATTTTCATTTTAAATTTGTGATTTTTAGGTATAAAATTTGTTAAAAGTCGTGCCTTAGTTTTTAAATTTCAGTTTTAGCTCGCGTTTATTACGTTTTGTGCATTTAATTTTCGTGCTAGTTAATTGTTTTTCAATTCTTGCTATTAAATTTGTAGTGTAATCAACAAATCAAATATCCTTTACTATTCTAAACTCGAATCCGAATTATTCCTAAATTCTCAATTCACGATTTCGTTGGGACACGACCCGAGAAAAAATACTTCCCGGATAAAAATATACGAATTGTGTTTTCTTTTGTGAGATTTTTTTACCTTATATTTCTCTTGGTTGAGAAGTATTTTGGAAAGAATTCTTACGGAATTAATACTATATAAGTATATAAATTTGACTACACACCAATGTGTCTCATAGAAGATGAGGATTTTTGTCAAGAGGTTGCGATCTACATATATTTCACAGATATATTTATAACTTTGAAGTCACGTGGATAGTACAAGACATAAGACACAAGTTTGGGTTATTCTACTTCAGCATCAAGTTCGTTATACTTAGTTTTCTTCATCAGTAATCATTACAAAAATTCTACAGAATTTGAAGATTCAAGAAATGATAAACATATTGGTTTATGGGGAAGCTTATTGACAAAATGTTTAATCCTCAGGTTATGTTCATGCACCACTTGAGATGAAGTGTTTCGTTACTACTGCTGATCATTATTACTACTACTAGTTTATATTTCTACTGCTCAGATACATTTTTTTATTATGCGTAATGGTGGGCAATTTGAGTATTGGAAGGCTAGATTAATAGTTGTGGTATATGATTTGTAGCTGTTATGATCCAAGTTTCATATATTCAGAAGACCCCTATTTAATTATGACAAAAATTCGGATAAGCCAAAAATATATTCTTTATTCCTCTTAATTTTGGGGTTTAAATTTCGCATTTTCCTTATCCTCGATATTGTTTAAATTCTTAGGCGCCTAATCGTTCAAATTCCCTTTACGCTATCAAAAGAGTGTTCGACTTGTGGAAGTTGGTACTCTAAAGATTGTTGTTCGATGAGGGAGGTCTTAATGGATAAGATCCTTGTTCCCGAACAGTACCTTCTCCGCGTTGTGAAAGATGTGGAACCCCTGTTGGATGGTCATCGTGTTGTCATGGATGTGCATTTTTTCGAAAGAAAATTCGTTGAAGATTTGTTTGCATATTGTGTTGTTGAAAATGAATTTCAGACTTTCATAATACTTTGATATCGTCCGATGGTTCATATTACAACGTTGTTAATGCTCTTCGAGAGACCTTGCGTTGTCAATCAAGACCCGGTGAAAAATCTTAGACAAAAAACCTCCACAATAATTGACACATAATTGTTGTTTTGAGTGCGGTGGATTCATCAGATGGTATTTTTTGTCGACCAATGCATTTGTAAATCTGTGGCATTGGTGCTCATTACGGGTAATAAATTGTCCACCAAAAGTTCCGATTATCTCTATCCATGAAACAATGCAATCAAAACCATTATTGACAGCCCACAGTTTTTGCCAATGTTCACCGATACGCAATTATGTAGCTGAAAATTCATTCGCTTTGTTCCAAACCCGAATTCTTTCTTTAATCTCCAAATTTTTTTTACCCCATCCACAACCCCAGTTGAGACTTACTTGTGTGAGTTGTGTGGAAATAATGATCATTATGGTTTGTTGTCCTCCACAGTTCTCGTTTGTCTAAAACGGAGCCGTGTTACAATCAAAACTTAGTGATAATAGTTTCTACAAAATTAACCGAGTTATTTCTCAGCATTTTCTTTTGGATGTGCTTATTGCGGGGGTCCTCATCATGATTATCATGTCAAACGATCAATGAAACTTGCTATTGAAACTAATCGAGTTATGATATTCAGGGTTTTGACCACCCACAACCCCCGCAAGATTCCGTCGATCATCAAGGAATTCTACAAATCCTTAATAAATTGGAAGAAAAATTTGAAGAGATAATAAGAGATGGAAGAAAGAAAATAGAGGATATGAGTATCGAGGAAATGATGCATGAACAGCAATTGGTCGATAGAGAAATTAAGGGAATAATAAATAGATTTGGGTTACTATTAAAGATTTTCGGGCGAGAGAGATTGATGAAGAATATGAGAGAGATTGTGAGATTAGAATTCGAAAACTTAAGCAAGATTTTAATATATGGGGAAGCGAAGTTCGAAAAAAGGAGAAAGCTTACGAAGATGAAAAGTATGCTGCTGCCTGTCGTTACATGCTTTCTGTTACTTGTGATGACGAGGATGATTATATTCCTTTAGCAATCACAACCGACTTACCAATCGAGGAGTCCGAGAACTCTCTAAAAATGGGGGATGAGCCTCTTAACACTATTCCGGCAACGGAATCGGACGAAATAATAAAGTCTAGTGTTGAGAACCATTGTCCCAATCCAAGTAGTTTGAGGGGTGATTTCGACGTTCGAGTGATGTGCCTACTTGTGATAATAATGTGTTAATGTTGAGTCCGATCTTGTGGAATCTTTGATTAACCGTGATACTTCGATTGTTTATTCTTCTAAGATCGACCCTATTCTCGAGGAGTTCGCCGGTGAACTTGCTCATATTGCTCCAATTCCACCGGGAATTGTTGAAGCCGATTTTGATCCAAATGATGATGACGATAATTTGGGATTTTATGCGGTTCATCCGAATACAATACACACTCCCGTTTCGCAAAACGTAGAGCCTAAGGATTCATATAATGGGTGACGGGCATATTAAAACACTACTCCGGGAAAACGGAGACGATTTGTGTTGAGACCCATGTCAACACCCAAGTGAGTCCGATACTTTAGTTTAGGGGGGTGTGTAATTTGTTCGACATCGGATGTTTCTTATAAGAAGTCACGAGTAGGGACTTGCTCATCTTGCTTTTTCTCGATTTCACCAGAAAATCGTTGAAGTTTGTGTCAATGACGATGATACCGACGACGATGACGATTTTGATGACGATTTTATTGCATTGTGATGATATTGAGGTGGACGGAGGAGAGATTGATCTCGACATTTCTAAGATCGTTGACATTTCTCTTCGGGAGAAATTAGTCGAAAGTTATCTTTTAATTGAAAATGTTAACGCTTTTAGTCTCTCTCCCTCCTATTCCGGTTTCTCCTATATATCTGTCCCTTCCTTACTATCCCCGTTGTGGATCTTGATTTGCCTTTAGAGGAGGCGGATGTGCTTAGTTTTTCGGATGACTCGATACTACGGGGTATCGAGAGTGACCGTGACTCAGGGGAGGACACTATTTCTATTGATGATTTACCTCTTGATGACTCATATTTTTTTTTTTCCGAGTAGAGTCATTTACTTTGTTGAAGAGCCCGTGATGGATGAAGTTAATGTTTTTTGACGGAAATTAACACAAGTTGAACTTTCTTACCGGGTATAGGTGAAAAATGATGTTTTTAGATGAAGAGGAGATACCCTTCAACATTCACTACCCGACATTTGTTACACATTTGTAACCTACCCGAGGTTTTACCCACATCTTACTCCACGGGGAGTGAAGATAAAGTTTTTAAACCGGGTATTTTTGATAAGTGCTTAAAAGGAAGAGTTCTTTAACTCTTAAGATTTTTGACCCACTCCACCCACCCTTAATGGACTTTCATGTTACCAAAGCATTTTCTGGAGTTCACAATTTTCTCTCTCTGAAAAATATCTTTTCTTAAAAGTTTTTTTTGAACCCGAGATCAAATATGCTTAACGGTTTTTCTTTCAAACCTAGTTTGAGGGAGGTTTCCATCTTGATTTTTTCACACTCACTATTATCCGCAATGAAAATTAGTTTGGGGAAAGAGTCAAGCGAAAGGGGACTCTATAATAAACTGCGCTTCGTGGGAGGGCACCCCATGATTATTCATTTTATCTTCTTTTCATTTTTTCCTATTTCTTTTGACTTCCCCACAGGACAAATCAATTCGGCGGCGAGTATAGCTTGTACTCGGTTAATAAATTAACTAGCCGTTTTAGAGATGTTTTTGAGCTAACAATGTTAAAAAAGAGAGGAAGCTTGTTCTTTTTCGTCTCTTGTTGGTTGTTTGTGATTTTTGTCTAGGTTTTCCGGATTTTGGAAGCTTCATGGTTCAATATTGTGGAAGGACAAAGCAATTCCTACAATTTCCATCGATGGTCTCCAATCTTCTCTTCATAAAGTGGGAAATCTCTTATCCTTGTTCTTTATCGAACTAACATCTATTCTTTTGGCATGACATGAATTTTAGTTTTAAAGATTCCTTTTGACCCTTATTTTTAAACTTTGAGGACAAAGTTTCATTTTAGTTTGGGGAAGGATATCTTCGATATTGACTTGCACTTCACGCAACCTTGTTTGAATCTTTTTGAATTGTTTTTTTTTTGGTAAAAAAGTGAGAAATTTTAAATTTTTGCTTACAAGAAAAGCTCAAAAGAAGCTTTGTTTGGAAAAACAACCACTTTTTGGTAGTCCGTTGGGAGAAATAGGAGTTTAAATTTTGACTTGACCGGGTGAATATGCCCTAGCTAGGTTCTTTAACCTACCTTTGTAGGGCCAAGCTTTCACAAATCCTATTGCTTTGGATTTTAAAATGTGAAGAACAAGAAATGATGTAGTTAAATATAAGTATATTTGTTTTAAGCAAGGTTTATTTGGAAAACCTAAAGCTTATATGAATAATTTGTGTCTTTTTACTCCCATAAGCTCTTAACACACTTAATAATACGTGCTCTTTTTAATTTAGCTAAGTCAACCAATGTCTTTAGAAAAAGTCTCAACCAATGTCTTTAGAAAAAGTCTTACATTTTGAAAAAGAATTCATTTTAATATGTAAGTAAGATTGTTTTTGGTTTCAAATTTATAAGTTGATTTTTCTAAAGTGAAATTTTTCCATTCACCAAAAAATATAATTATAAAAAGAATGCCAATGAAGCATTTCTAATGCAAAAGCATTATTTTTTGTGCCAATGAAGCATTCGCAAAAATAAAATAAATAAAAGCTATATATAGTTTTAATCGTTGGCGTATCCATGTTGAGAGTGAGACTCGGATGGGGTCGCAATTAAGGATTAAAACTATGTACGTGGAATCAAGGTTCGTAGGCATTCATCACTAGGGAGCGCGGCCTAGGTGTTGATTGCAACTAAGGGGACTTTTGGATTCTAAGGCTTTGTAGGAAAAGGTTGTTGGCTCGTAACCCACAATGTTAGCAGCGGGGTGGGTTCGAACTAAGAACACGTTTGTTGTTGCGATAACCTATTGGGAGAAAGGCCAAAGTAGGTGATCCGAACAAAGAACAACTTTCCTTATGAAAAAAAAATAGTTTTATAGTATATGGAAAATAAAAGAATGGTTAAAAATTTCATTTTCTCAAATCAATTTATAAGTTTTGTTTCCGAATTTCTTTTAGCTTTGAGTCGAGGTTTATCTATGTTATTAACATTTAAGCTCACAAGGCTTATATGTAAAGCTTAGATGGATTTCATCTATGAAGATAAATTGATCTATGGTTGAGTTAAAAAGAGTGCACACATCTTAATCATTAATTTATTCCTGGGAGTGAAAAGTTCACAAGTTGTAAGTATAAGAGCTTAATCATTTGGACTTATATTGACAATGATCTTGTTTAATAGCTTTGTTTAGTCTAGTGAAAAGTCAAGGATGACGAATTTTCCTCTTTTGTGCTCTATTAATCGGGAGTAGCCTATTTCAATGAGCCTAAAAGTTGCAAAAATTGCAATGATTGCCATTAACGTGTTTTAAGAGATTAAATGTTGAGAAAAGCGAAAGTTGTTTAAAAAAGGTGATTCATAAAAGGTGAAAGCAAGGGCATTTTGGAAACTTGTTAGTTTACAAAGTGTACACTTGATAACATTGCGTGAGGACACGGCAATCCTTTAGTTTGGGGAATTTTGATAATTGCTTAATTGTATATAAAATTACCCGGGATTTTGCCAAATAAAAGCCAAGAAAATGCCAAAAGGATAGAAAAATGTGTGCTTTTGTGTCTAATGTGCAGGAAAGGATATAAAGGACAAAAAGAAGCAAAAACAGTCAAAAACCGACAAAGAACGAAAGAGACAAGAACAAGAGTGAAGAAACAGCCAGAAATCAAAAGCCGGATCAGCTCGACACAGCAAGAATGAAAGTCAAAAGCCAATAATGAAGCCAAGGACCAAGAGTAACAAGCTTTCAAAGTTTAAAGGCTTACTTGGAAGTTTTGAAGTTTCAAAGGGACTAAAGTTGCTAAATGAAGAAAGTTGTATTATTAAGTAGAAAAAGAAGAAAGAAAGAACAAGGACTGAAGTTGCCAATATCAAACTTTCTTTTACACTAGAAAGGGTCGGGTGAAAGACAAGGACTAGATCTGTCATTACTTCAAACTTTCAAACAGAATAACACGCGCCTTTAACAACTCTAACCGTTTAAACCGTTTTTCCCGCCAAAATTATACACAACCCAAATCGCGATTTCACCCCTCCCCGCTCCTTTTCTCTCATCTAACCTTGTTCACAATCCTTCTCCAATCATAAATAACCACGTGTCAACCCTCAATTGGTCTAAACACCTCATCACTTCCATCAAACGGCTATAAATCAAAGTTAAAGGATCAACGGCTGAGATTGATTGGAAGCTTCACGAATCTCTCTCCTCTCCTCTTCCATCTTCTATAAATAGATGTTTAGAGTTCATTTTTAAGGAGAGTTTTTAGTGTTGTTTTACAGTTTTTAAGTTTTTTTTCATTTTTAAGCATTTTTCTTTAAGCTTTTTAAAATTCAGCTTCAATTACTTGTACTGTTATTAATTCTACTTGTACTTCATCATTTGGTTAATAACATTCAGCTTTCAAGTCTCTTCATTCTTTGATTTCAAATTTAAGTCAAATTTTACCTCAATAAGCTCTCCATAAGCTCTTTTGAGCTTATTCATGTTCATAAGCTCAAATTCATTTAAAATTCTGTTGTAATAATTCATTTACTCTTTATAATCACTTTACATCAATCATGGTTAATTGAGTTCAGTTTGATCAAGTTTTTGGAAGCTTATGAAGAAATAAGCTAGTTATAGCTTATTGAGCTTATTGCTCTTTGGTTTAGAGGCTTTGGAAGCCAATAGGTTCAAGCTTTATAAGCCACTCACTCTACAGGAGTGGCTTAGGTCTGAGACTACAAAAACTCAGGTTTCATTTTCTTCAAATCTTATTTTAGCATCAATTTAGCTTAATACAAGTAGCTTGTTCTTTTGTTCACCTATTGCTTAATCATGCTCATAATGTTTAGATAGTTTTAAAGGTTACAATTTCTTTAAAGCTGTTTAGTTAAATTCATTAAAATTTCATTTTAGTTGAGAAATTCTGTTATGAGTATTAACAAGCTAGTAGAGTAACTAGTTAGTTTTCACTCATAAGCTAGGTGTTTAAGAGCTTAAATAGCTAAGATAGTTTAGATATAGTAGAAGTGGATATAAGGTTTAAGCTGTTTTAGTTTCTAGATAGAATTTGAGTGCTTCTTTGTTTTGACAGCTAGTTTAAGGCAGTGTTTGGATTAGGCTTAAGTTGACTCTTTAAGTCAACTTTACTATATCAAAGCTATTCATTTAGTTGTGTTAGGTTATTAAACTAAGTTTAGATCAGCTTTTAAGAGTTAGATTGTTAAGTTCAATAGTCTAGAGTTTAATAACTCATCCTTTGCACCAGGACACTTTTAATAGGAAGAACTTTTAGAGTGAATAGATTTTTAGGATTTTAGAGCTAAACCTGTATTAATGA
>BQNB010211306.1:0-10209 GCA_026074375.1 Tanacetum coccineum
ATGACAATGAGCTATATTTTTGTTTAGTAGAAAATTCCTTTTGTGGAACAAAATCTTCGTAAAGAGCATTTAACTTTTTAAAATCAATTGTACGAACATTTTGTTTTTTCTCAATAGCAATTGGATCATTTAATTTGTTTTTCATTTTTATTTGACTCTTGGCTGCATCATTAAGAATGTCCTCAGTATCTCTAATATTCACATAAATTTTTGAATCAGTAAAGCAAGAAGCATCATATAATTTTAGATTCTGAGAAATTGCTTTCTTGAGAGTATAAGGATTTTCGTACCCCAAACCATGTTTTACATTTGAATCATAGAATGACATTGGTTTTGGTCCAAGCATAAACATTCCTTGTAGAGAATTACCAATTTTTAACACTACATCTTCATTCTTTTTAGCTCTTGCTTCAAGATCTATAACCGTGTCATGGTATTTATCTTCATTTTCACTCATTTTTTGTTTCAAAATTGTTTGAGTCTTTTGAAGTTCCACAATTTGTCTTTTTAATTCAACAACAGACAACTCTAATTTATCACGTTGTTGTTCTAAATCTCGAATAATGTCTCGATCACGAATAAATTGAGATTGTGACTCATTTTTAAATCGTCTTGCTTTTCGATCAGCCTCAATATATTCGTTAAAATAGGTAGTGTTATTTCCTTTGGTCATTTCAAAAACCGAACCTTTTTCTTATATGACTCAAGTTGTTTAGTCAACACTGTGTTTTGTTGTTGAACTTTTTAGCAATTATTTATTGTTTCTTAGCTTCCTTATACGCATTTCTAGCTAATTGATCTAATATGATTCTTGAACATTGTTATCGTATTCAACACTGCCACTATTAACATCTTCATTTGGTTCATCAAATATAATATTGCTATCAATTTGATCATCACCAATTGTGTTGTTAATAATTTTAGGTTGTTGCGGATACTTTTGCTCTTGATTATCTTTAGCAAATAATGGATTCACATAACTGGTAGATGGTGTTTGTACCTCATTGAGAAATGCAGAATCATAGCTTAGCCCTGCATCAGACTCAAACTTTGCTGGTTAAATTCTGGCCATCAAGCATATATTTGCACTTAATTCCTCAATTTCTTCCATCCGAGAAGCATCAACAAAAAGAAAATTATATTGTTCATCAATAAGAGTTACTCCTGCTTAATCCTGTTTTGCTAGCAACAATTGTTCCATGAAGTACTTTGAATCTCGAACTCTTGGCTTAGGACAATTACGAGCATAATGACCTTTCTCACTGCAATTGTAGCATTGAACATTTGCAGCAGTTCCTGAAGACGTAGTTCAAAGAGTTCTTTGTATGTTCCCAACATCATTCTGAACATTGTTACCCTCAATGATTTCCTCTTGAACATATGAGCGTCTTGTATTTCTGCCATCATTACCAGAATTTCTGCTTTGAATGTTTACTCTGTCACCTTGAACAATTGCTTGATTTTTGGTGTTGGAAGAAGTACAAAGACGATTATTTGTTGGATTAGAGAAACGTTGAGTGATGGCACAAGAAAGTAAAATCATTGCAGAAGTAAGTGGGTCTTCAGATGTGTTTTGTACTGCATCCCCTTGATAATCATCATCATAGTCAACCACTGAAGAAGGATGTCTGACATAGTAAGGTGAGGTAGTTCTGGAAGAGGAACCCATATGTGCCACCAATGCAAGAGGATCATGTGATTTTTCCAACTTCTTTGCTCGAGATGCATTTACCAGTTTCTCAAATTGTTGCAGATAATTAAATAAATCATCATAAGTACCTTCTGTTAATCTCTTTGCAAGACGAACTTAAGTAACATACTTCAGCAATTCAAGTTGTAAACAATTTAGGAACTTTGTGTTAACAGTGACTTTTGGAAATTTGATGTCATTTCTTTCCAGATCATTCATTAGCTGAGCAAAACAATTGTAGACTGACACAAGTGATTCTCCTGGTTCAGCAACGAATTGATCAAACTCATTTTTGAAGCGTGTTTTCCTGTCAACTTTTTTTTGCACGGTTCCTCGCATTAAACGTTCAACTCTTTGCCACATGGCTTGTGCAGTTATGCAAGCATCCACAGAGTTATATATGTCATTTGGGATAGAGATTAAAATTAAATTCCTTGCTTCAATCTCAGCTTCATAGTGTTTCAAATCATCTCCTCTTAAATCCTCTTCTGTTTGCATCCTTGATTCTTTAGTTTCAAAAGGAGTGAATTCTTTAAACTCATATGTACCTTCATCAATGCCTTGTTATGCCACTTTCTATTTTCTCTCATTTGATTGAGGTACCTTCTAAAATGACTTGCCCATGGTATATAACTTCCTCTTTCAAGCATCGGAGGTCTAGTCTCAGAACCGGCATCAACAAGAGATTGTTGATGCGTATTAGAAGTCGACATAACTTGTGACTCAAAGATTAGATCTTTGTAGGCAAAAAAGAGTTCTATTTGTGATTTTACAGAAACTTCAATACTTGTCGAATCTGACACGTGTCACAAATTCGATGTCCAAATTCAAAAGTGAGAAACGTGTTTAGAATGCCTAATTTCGGTAACATTGTTCTCGAACAACACTAATCTCGGACAACACTAATCTCGGATACAACAGACACCAAATTCGGAATCTTTCTCGGATGTAACTAATCTCGGATACAACAGACACCAAATCTCGGATATTCACACTTTTTTGAAAATTTTTTAGTCAAAATTCGATATAACTATCACGGTAAAACTGTAATAATATCAGTTTTGATGAAACTTGATTCTTTTTAAGATATTGCCGAAAATGAATATCACAATTTTGATGAAACTGGAAATGTGGTTTTAACACTTTGAATTTGAAAATGATCACAATTTCGATAAAACGGAAAGAAATGATCACGTTACAATTCACAAATCCTTATGATTACGTCAAAATCGATCCTTTTTGTTCATTTAAAACAATTTCGATAAAACCGAAATTGTGTCAAAACTGTGATATGATATCGAAATTGATTTTCCTAACACAATTCTCGATAAAACCGAGAAATTATGTATCTATTACAACTGTTATGCTTAATTCCGAGAATGAGACGTATTCCTAATACACAATTTTTGATCAAACCGAAAACTTGTGCACAAGATCAATCTCGGTAACAACTTCCGAAAATGATAAAAAACACCTAAAATACGTTTTTCGATAAAACTGAAAACAGGTATATCTATTACAACTCAATCTAACAACAATAAGACTTTCGAAAATGATAAAACTTCGATAAAATCCTTTGTAACGATCAACTACCTTATTGAATTTGTATATAACACACGAAAGGATACCAAAATTGCTCAAAATAACCAAAACGATCATGTCTTTATCCTTAATTGCTGTCGAAAATGAGTAGAATCGTGTAGTAGAACGTCGAAAATGCTCAAAATGCTCAAATCACCACACGAAACCACCGAAAATCACCAAATAAGCATCACGTCATTCTCGATAACGATCTCGATCACAAAATAGATCACTCTTAATCTCGAATGGCGTATGATACCACTTGTTAGGTCTTGTTTTATCTTGAATCACATGATTCAGGAAGGTTTAGAATATAGAGAATTAAGAGAGGAAGGCAAAACTTTCACAATTTTTCAAATTTTATAAAAAAAGAGAAATGGGAGGGAAAGTGAGTTTATTACAAGCCTTAACCACCTAATGTTGATTAGGTGGGTATTTATAGGAGAGGGAGGTTACATTCCCTTCCTTTATTTTTCTAATTTTGCAATCTAGTCCTTATTCTTTGGATAATATGTTATTTTTTCACTTTTAGCATATTTCTCCTCATTACAAACTTCTTTCTACTTTGTAAAATAAAGACTAAACACTAATAATAAATAAAACCACTTAAAGTATCATAATCGACACTTTTATTATCCTAACAATCTTCCTTTAAGATGATCATCAAGACTCTATGTTTTCCCCCTCTTTCTTATTTGGGTCGATACCCACAATACACACCTACTAGACTAAAGAGTTGTCTGGAAATTCTAGAATTATACAGATATTTGTTTGGTGAATGTTTGCCTTATTGACACATTTAATCCTTCAAGTTCTACTTTCTCTTATTTTGGACACATTGACTTATGAAACACATTTACTATTTGACAACTTTAGTCCTTTAAGTCTATTCTTTTATAAATATGACACATTAATCTTTCTCAACCCATTTACATATATTTATACTTATAGTTTGACTACCGAGTTTGACTAACCAATCACGCAACGTCTTCAAACTTATAAAAGTCGTAGTCAAACTCTCTAATGGCATTCTTGTAAATAAATACTTAAAAACTAGTTTCATGGTGTTACAAAAAGAACAAATATGCATACATGGTTTAAAAAATTATCACTATAACTATGTGCTGCTATAAAATCCCGTTGTTATGCATGGGCATTCATCTAGTTTTAAATAGGGCTGAATGTTTTGATGTTTATAATAATATAAGATGTGTTAGAAACACTTATTCTATAAAGTGTCACTTATTCTAGGTTTACGAGCTTTGTAATAATGTAATAGGCTAGTCGGGTGAAACAGGCTTGGGTTTAAGCTAATATTGCCTAAGTTACGGGCTAGGCCATTACAAGACCAAGCCCGACCCATTACAACATCACCAAACCCACGACACCTTATGGTGTTATGGTAATACTCCTTTCTATCAAGAAAATGGGTGTGGATTCATTTAGAGATTTCTCATTTTTCTCTCTAAGTTATAATCTCACCAACACTTTCTCTCTCTTATTATAATCTTTCTTTCTTTCTCTAAACCTCTCTTTCTCTCTCTACTTTAATAGCTTATTTGGTTTGCTTACAGTCTTGTGCTTATCAAGTAGTTTATTAGTGTATTAATACAATTGGAATCAATCGTTACGGGGATGATTTAGTGTGAGTTTTTTGGTTGCTTATTTTGGTTCGACGATAAAAGTTGATTTTTTGTGTTAAAAACTCTTAATTCTTGCTAAGTATCTTTAGAATCTACTAATTTAGGGATGATCTAGTGTTTTAGAAGCAAGATAACACAAAAGGCTCGATCTTTATTGCAAAACTAAAGATTGTTATCATTTTTAATGGTTTTTGAGTATTAGTAACTTTGTGCTTGATCTTTACTTTTTAGTGTGTTTAAACCTTAGAGTTTACATTTTTAAGGTTGTTTACATACTTGCGAAAAGATACGTGCAAAAAGAACGGATACAAATAGTTTCAAAACGAGTTTTTAAAGTGATTTTTGTTAAATAACTTTCGGCGATTTAATTGGGACGAACGGCGAGATTATATTTAAATCTCAAGGACTAACGACGAGTTGAATTCAAGGACATATGGCAAGATTATCTAAGGACTCAAGGGGTTAACGGAGAGATTTTGAACGTTATATCCGGCGAGATTTTGAGATATTCACGACGAGATTTTAATTTTAAATCCGGCGAGATTTTGGTTTTGATACGGCGAGATTTTGTGAAAATTACGGAGAGATTTTGCTATTTAGGCGAGATTTTGGTAACTTTTCCGTAATTTCTTCCAAGTCTTTAATTTAACTCGTTTGCTAAACCAAATCATTTCGGATCAATAGCAACAACTCATCACTCTATTGTGTTAAGATCCTAAGCATCTAACACGTTTCAATGGCTACTCAACAAGACATTTTTGCGGCTGGTTTCGAAAGTCGACCTCCTATGTTATCCAAAGATGATTACATGTAATGGTCAAGCAAAATCATTAGTTACTGCAAAGGAAAACACAATGGAAAACTTCTTGCTAATTCTATTTTAGAAGGTCCATATCAATACAAACAAGTCCTTGAACCCGGTGATGAAAATGCTACACCACCTATACCAGAAAGATATAGACTTCAGTAGGACATTGAACATAATGAGACTGAACGAAAGCAAGTTGAGGCTGATGACCAAGAAATTCATATTCTACTCATGGGATTGCCAACTTATGTTTATGCTGTTGTGGACAGTTTTGAAATTGCAAATGAAATGTGGAAACGCATTCAAAGTTTGAAGAAAGGAATTGAGATTGGTATTCAGGAGAAAAGTATCATACTTTTTGATGAACTGGAAAAGTTTACATCAACTGAGGGTGAAACTATAGCTGCATACTTTGAAAGATTCTATGTGTTGATCAATGACTTGGACAGAAACAAGTTTACTCCAACAACAATTCATACAAACCTCAAGTTTCTTAATCACCTCCAACCTAAATGGGAAAACTTCATCACTCGTGTTAAGTAGATAATAGATTTGTACAATGTGGACTACTACATAATTTATGATTATCTGAAGCAAAACCAATTTGAGGCTAATGAGATAAGGGGATCCATGGTAGCTACATCTCATGGTTCATTAGCTCTCTACTCCAAGGTCCATGGTAGCCAAATCTCAAGGTCCATGGTAGCTACATCTCCTTATGCTTTGATTGCAAATACTCCGACACAAACATACCCTTCAACAACTTTTACACCTACACAACCATTACCTCTTAACAGCGTCACTGTGACAACCAACACCCACCACCACCAACAACATTGTTCAACAACAACCATTTCCTTTTGACGCCGTGATTGATGTCAATGATCCTATGCAAGAAATGCAAACTGCTTTTGCTTTAATGTCAAATGCTTTCACAAGACGTTATTCTACTCCTACTAACAACAATTAAAGGATCTCATCAAATGCCCAAAACAAGTAGATTGTACAACCAATAAACATGAATCAGAGTAGGCAGATGTAGATGGTTGTGGTTAATCCAGGGAATCAAGGAAATAGGCAAACACAAAATGTTGGGAACCAAGTAGTTGGTAACAATGTATGGTAGAATGTAAATCATATTGTTGGGAATCCGCAGGGTAATGTTACAGCTCCAATGATTAGGAATAATGGTACTGGGCAGAATGTGAATTAGATTCGGTGTTATAACTGTAGAAGACAATATGCAAGGAAGATAACGACCATGACCCCCCCATGGTTTTTTTTTTAAAAAGTTGGATTCTACATACTACAAAGAAAGGTTGATGTTGGTTCAACAGGAAGAGACAGGCATTCCACTCACAACTGAACATCATGATTATCTCTCATATGAACCTGACAAAGAAGTTGAAGAAGAGGAACTCAATTATAACTACCTCTTTATGACCAAGCTTCAGCCAACCTCATTCAACAATTGGACCAAGGAGCCAGCACGGTGTATAACACCCTGATGTGGAATCACCTCTGCGCGTAACAACCCCACCTCTCCAGTAAATCCACCTAATAATAGAAATAAAAACCATGAGAAATAATACAACTTAGTGTCTTACTCAAACGAACAGAGCAGACATTCTACACGCAGCCACATTGAATCTACTTCAAGTACAATATCCTAGTAAAAGCTAATCAGAACACTATCAGCAATTACTGAACCTCAATTCAATGAACTCTAGATAATACAAATAATGTATAAAAAATATCATTTAAATGTATTACCTTATTTCACGTATCGCATAAACTAACAAATAGGCTGAAAACCGTCTTATTCCTGTAAACGCATATTTAGCAAACACTAAATTAATGCAAAACATTCATTTCGACAATACAATTCATTTAGGTCAACTGGAAATAATGATCCACTATTCTAACATTTCAAGTAATGATCAAAGAACTATTTTTATCTTAGAAAAGAACTAGACATTCTTCTTTAACCCTTATGCAAACTATCTTTAAATAAATCAAAATCAATTTTAATAAGTCCAAAGTAAAATCAGCTTCTAGAAGCTTAAGATTATGGCAACATTTTCAAATACACAAAAAGACAAAAATCCAGCAGTCCGAAGTACGATACGGTTTTCCTTAAATCGTGTAGAGCGCGTTCCCGTATCGACATAAATTGAAACCGTCATCACAGCCCATGGAGAAGCGTATCTGGTTTTCTCTTTAGTGCCTATAATAAAGCTCAATTTTTCACACATATAACCTTTTTTCACAAAATTCTCTGCACTTTTACAGCAATTTAAAGCTAATCTTCTTTGATCATTATTCTTGTTTAATCCCATTTGAAGTGATTTAATTCATCGTACACTTTGCTTGCAACAAGCCCATAACTATCAATTCCGGCAAAAGATATGAGTTGAGCTAGTATAAGTGCTTAGATTGTCATCAACGTACCTGGTACGTTACACCACTCTATCTCGGCGAGACGATGCACTCGAGTCATATAATCTTTTCTCATGCGCGAGAACACCACAACACACACTTACGCTGCGAGAATCGGTTTTGTACTTGTGTCTGAAATAAGTGACGTGTACGGTACGTATTTATAGCTTGGAAAATACAAGAGAGTGCAAGTAAGTCGAGATCTTAACTTGTAAGAAAATATGCTTCTATCCAAGAAGAACTTGACATTTTAGATTGGTGTCGGTAAATGAGAAAGCAAACACATTGTACGTTCCTTCTTTGCTGATAGGTAGCGCTGACCTTATATAGTGCATAGAACGCCTAAGTCCGATACTTAGGGAGTGGAGTAGGGCTAAGAGAAGCTTCGTATCCGAACCACTATAAGTCCTCGAGTCTTGGTTTGATCTTTCCATCTCTTACTTATTCATTATTTCTTATTAGCTTAGTTAATATTAATTTGTGGTGATTGATTTATTTCAAATAGAATCGAATCTAAACTTTTAAAACAGCCTTTTTAGACGTTAAACTATTAAACGCCCATCCCCCCTTTTAGTTTCCAGAATTCGTATCATGAGCTTGGTCACCCAAGCCTTTTAAAATATATTGTATTAAAACCTTGAATCAATCTATGGTTTCCGATAAATATTTGGAAGGGAAATGATGCAGCGGGTTGCACCGCAAAAGTTTTACAACACTCCTAGGCAGAGTACCTTACCGTTGTAGTGTAGTATAGGCAAGACTCGGTAGATTGATCATTCTCTAAGGGAATAGTGAGGTATGTTCGAATTGTTTTTTACTAAGATCTAAGGGTTAAATGAAGAGTACTTTTGTCCTTTTATGTTTTTTAGAAAGCAAATTAAATCTCGGGTTTTGAAGGGGGGTTTTATCTAAACTAAACTACTTCTAATTATGCAAGAAATGTAAATTGGTGAGGAACTCGTATAGGTAAATAAACGTGCTCAATTAATCATGCACTACTCCCTAGTTGATTCCTCTAACTTATTGCCTTGTCACCTCGTTAGTGTAATGTGTAAGTAGTCCCTAATTCAGCAGCGAGTTGGTCAAGTTCGCTTTCTATGTGACAACCTAGATGGGTGTTACCTGTAGACACGCTCCCTCCCAATATTAAATTTACGTGCTTTAAATACTTAAATAGTTATACTCCTAAACGTGAGGGTTTCACTTAATCTAATCACGTTTCACTAGACGTCTATGCTAATGTAATATCTTATAGCTAGTTTTCTAATGCCTAACGTGCACACTACTGGCAAGAAGCAATAATATCAAAGATCACAACTAGGTTTCATGCAATCATAAGCAAACACAATTAAATTTAGCCTAACATGTTAACAAGAAAAAAAGAAAAAAATTAATCACATAATACATAGACATATTAGAATGATTAATGAATAAATCACTTATCTTCAATTAAAAATGCGAGTATGTGAGTACAAAAGGGTTAGAAAACCCTAAAATTTGTCAATATTGGTTGCACCAAAAGTCTCTAAGTTTCCACACTCTAAAACATGTAACTAATTGGTTTGTATATATAGGAAATAGTATCTAACGACGTCACTAGGGTTCCTTGACATCGTCACTAGGGTTTCCTAATATCGTCACCCCATCGAATCCGTTTTAGGGTTTTTGTCCACCGCCAATCCTGACGCCATCACACAGGGTTGTGACACCGTCTCCTTAAGACTCTGACGCCGTCACAAAGGGTTGTGACACCGTCGCCTTGAGACTTTGACACTGTCGCTGGCTTTTTGTGACACCGTCTCTAGACACTGTATGGTCACAAAACACGTCCAAAAATCATCTTTCTAGGCACAATTGGTGACACCATCACGATGGAGGTCACAAAGCTGAAAAGTTATGTTTTTGTCTTGTTTCTTCCCGAATCAAGCCCAAGTCACGTGTATTTCATCCAAGTGCTTTCCAAATGCTAATTACAAAAAAGAAAGGGGCTTAATGACCTCAAAAAAGTATATAAAATGACACCTCATCAAATATCCCTACATTTGGGA
>BQNB010211308.1:0-10209 GCA_026074375.1 Tanacetum coccineum
AGGAGAGGACATGTGTAAGGGCTATAGGGTGATGATTAGAAGCTAGATGATGTGTTGTTTGAGCTAGAAAGTAGCTTTGTGGTGTTGGATGGTCCTTGTGATGCCGCGGCTTAAACAAGAAGAAACAAGAGACCATGTGCAAATTTTAAACTATAAATGATGAAGATATTTGTTTATAAGGTGTGTAAACTTCTTAGGTATGAAGGAGGTGAGTCATGGAGGTGCTTGTTTGAAAAAGATTAGTTAAAATGGGTCAAAATGAAAGAAACTAGGTTTCGACTTCATTAGGGTTTATTTAGGTTTTTCAAGCTTGTAATTCATGTACATTTGATCAATAATGATGGATTAATGTTTTTAAGGATTGTATTAAGGATTAATAACAAGAATTGATAGGTGGTTCGGGTTTAAAATGGGCAAAAACGAGTAAACGGGTCCAAAGTTCCAATTAGGGCACAATTAGGGTTTCTTGGATTCAATTTGCATATAGTTGAAGTTAAATGATGATTTTATATGATTTAGAATGTTGTAAATTAAGTTATTACAACTTATTTGGGTATTGGTTTAGGTTTACAATGGATAAAAATGAAGAAAACGTCTATTTTAGAGATCATGCTTAATGAATTGTATATTGTGCTTTTAAGGACTTGTACTTTACTTGGAGGGAGTTTATATTTCAAATGAAATGTTATGTTACTTGTATATATGCTTTAGTAGCTTGTACATTCACTTTAGATATTAACCCTTCATGGAATTAGGGTTTAGAGGTATACGATAACGGTTTAAAGCCCGTTTTGATATAACGTTGCGAATGGTACATTATAGGAATAATGTACTTTGTAATAAGGATATGATGATATTGATCAAATGAGATGTTTATGTTACTTGGTATATTGTAAATGTATCTTGTACATTCACGATTTAGAAATTAACCTTTCTGGAATTCACAGGGTTTAGAGGTATTGATAACAGGTTAAACCCGTTTTGAAATAACGTTGCGAATGGTACATTATAAAATAATGTTACGTGTAAAAAAAAATATGATGATTATTGACCTTGACATGTTAGATTTCTCTTGACATATAGCAGATAGATGACTTAGGAGTTGCGTGAGCTCGACTACTTTAGTTATGTAGTTATATGAACATAAGTGAGATATTGACAATGCAATAATGTAATAAAACGAAAAAATTCCCCTATAATTAGTGATCATAGTAAAAATAGGTTGATGAAAATTCTTGGGTTGTTATAAATCAAGTTTTCTCCTAAAAAATTGAACAAAGCCGAGTTAATGATACTTGCACGATATTGGTTTTGGTATCAAAAGAAATTGACTTTCTTTGTAAAGTTAATTTTCTTTTTCTTACTTTGTGTACTAACACTATTGTAAGGCTGATGGATTGAAGGAGCGAGATTTGGTCTCGATGCTGTTAAAAACCCATTCAGAAGATACAGTGATTTCTGAGATTGATTGTTGTGGATAGTTTATACTGTCTTCGAGACATAAACACCCGAATGGAACTAATAATTACCTCGGTCCATTAACGTGTCTTATTGTAAATTTTCAAAATTTCCCACGAAATGTTCTTTTTCATTTCTAAAATTAGCTAAATTTAGTTTTTTTCTTTTCTATCATCTTTTATATCTAGACTCATAAACCAATACGAAAGTGTCCCGTAGTCGACACACGTCCAACTATAATAAAGTGGACAACATACTTAATGAAAACAAATGCGACGAGCTTAACATAAAAAGCAATCGGTTTGTCTTTTACGCAATAAATTACTGGACTAGACCAAAGCCGAGATGGAAAGAAGCGAAGTAATATTAATTGTTTCACATGCAAAAAATTCAATGAAAGAAGGAATTTGTTTTAGATTCATAATAATATCACATTTGAATGTCATGAGATTCTGAGTGAATCACATGAGATTCAAATGGAATCTCATGAGATTTAAGTGGAATCTCATGAGATTTAAGTCGAATCTCATGAGATTCAGTCAAATGAATCAGATGAGATTCTGTCTAATCTCATGAGATTCAAACATTAATCTCAAGAGAACATAAGAATCTCATGAGATTAAGAGTGAATCTCATGAGATTCACTATGAATCTCATGAGATTCATAGTGAATCACATGAGATTGAGAGTGAATCTCATGAGATTCACTATGAATCTCATGAGATTCACTATGAATCTCATGAGATCCCGTCTGATGTGATTTTATATGAAGTCTCCTATCTGATCTCTTGTCTAACTACATTTATAATTTTGGTGAAATACGGGATATCTTTAAAAAAGCTAAAGAAAAAACTTCCATAATTTGATGCGAAGATAATTGCTTGAAAGAGTATATGAGGAAATAGCTCGTTTAGAGAATCCAGGTGATGGGAAGTTTATTGTTCCTTCATGAAAAAGTATTTCAATCTCTTTAAAAGATCCTGATATCATTCGAAGATGATGGAAATGGGAATAATGTTGGGGATGATGACGATGGGAATGGGGATGATGATGCGAATGATGGTGATGGAAATGTGGATGAAAACAATGCGAAGAAGCTAAAAATACAGCTGAAGAAGCTAAAAATACAGTTGAAAATTATGGAATCATGAGTTCACCTGAGGAATTTACGCAATGGTTAAATAAAAATGTTAATTTAGTTTATAGAGGCATGTGATTCAATAGCTACTGGGTACTTACACGTAATATTCTTACTCTACATTTTTTTGCCTATTTCGTAAAATTTATTTATTTTTAATTAAATCTTTTTTTTTAGGGCGATTTATTTGGTGATAATTCGGCGGCACGGGAAAGCTTTGGAATGAAGTTGGTTACTCCTCAAATACAAGCCTACCCAAAAAAGAGTTGTGAAACCTTCTTCTTATGTCTTATCCCTGTATATGAACAAGAAGACAAACGTGGTACCTAAAATTACAAAGATGGAGTTTATTGTTGGGAACAGTTTGTTTGTTTGCTATGCAGGGTGACAAGCTGTAAGTTAATAAAATTATTTTTTTGTTTAATTTTTTTGTTGATTTAGGGTGATTTTTGTTTGGAATCACATGAGATTCACTTTGAATCTCATGAGATTCACTCTGAATCTCATGAGATTCACTCTGAATCTCATGAGATTCACTCTGAAATCACATGAGATTCAAAGTGAATCTCATGAGATTCAGAGTGAATCTCATGAGATTCAGAGTGAATCTCATGAGATTTCACTCTGAATATCATGTGATTTCACTCTGAATCACATGAGATTTTGTTTAGTGTTCGTTTATATATTTACACTTTGCACATGTTTTTCATATATGAAAAATGTATTTGAAAAGGCCCCCCCACATTTTTTTTTTTTTTTTTGAGAAGTTCGTTCTAAATGGAAATTCGTTTTGAATCTGGAAACTTTAACACATCGCTTGTTGCAGGATGAGAATGTAAATAGCCTGTTGGGTGCGATTCTTAATTATGTAGAAGCCGTTTATGATGCCGCCTGATATCCAAATCAAGACACTTATTTCCCAATCTGTTGTTATCGAAAGTATTGGACAATTTTTTTTATACAAGTCTTTTTGTTTTTTTGATGATACTTAATATATATATAATACAGACAGAATCAATGTTGGATGAACCTTTAACTTTCTTTTGATGAAAAATGAAAAGATTTTCTGATCAATGTAAACGCTCAGTTTAACTGCAACAAGGTGGTAGGGGTTCTTGAAGCCATCAACTTGTAATATTTTTTATCTAAAAATGCAACCTTTTGTTTTTACATTTATTTATTATAATAATATTTTTTTTTTTTTTGTTGTTTTATTTAAAACCTGTGTTTTTTTTTTTCAATTTGCAACCCCCAACATTTTTATGTGGTTGTCTTTAGTCTTATCAAAACAACCACGATGACCATACTTGATAACAGTCGGGAACATATGATTCAAAATATAAAGATGTTTGTGATCTTCTTGTAAGTATTTTATCAGCTCAATTTAATTATTCTTTTTCACAGAATATCACATTTGAATCACATGAGATTCAGAGTGAATCACATGAGATTCAGAATAAATCTCATGAGATTTTTTCACAGAATCTTATGAGATTCAGAATAAATCTCATGAGATTCACAGTGAATCTCATAAGATCAGAAAGGATCTCATGAGATTAATTTTTGAATCTCATGTGATTCATGTTTTTGAAGTCATTTAAAAACAATATATCACCATTTTTTTTATTCTTTTCGGTGTAGAAAAAATTTTTTCTTCGGCATTTGAAGTTGTATGGTCACCCTAAGGGCATGCTAAACCGTTGCTAAGGAAGCACACAATCCCAAAGTGAAAGTGAGAGACTAAGGAGAATTTTTATGATATGGAATTTTTCCCACCATGCAGCATATGGAAAATTTAACGTTGGAACTGCATCTGATTTTGATTGTGGCATTCCTGTCGAGTCGCAGATGTAGCCTTGATATCCTGAGGCGACTTAGTTACGTTTTTACGCATGAAGATTATTTTGCATCATGAAGGTCAATTTGCAGTCCGAGAAGATGGTTGAATTTGCAAAGAGATTGACAAAAAAGGTCCTTCTGAAAAGATAATCATAATCAATTGATGCAATTTAAGAATAGGAAGGGAGCGTGATCGCATAGACAATTGATAATCCGATTGTTTACAGTGCCAGTAGTTTGATTATGGTAGAACTATTTTGGTTGTGTTTCAACTAAATATTACTTTGTTGTGTAGATCTAGATTATGGTAGAACAATTTAGAGTAGTCTGATTGATTATTGTAGTCTTATATGATTGAACAATTTGGAGTAGTCTGATATGATTGATTATGGTAGTCTGATTATTGTGTTGCAGTAACTCTGTTTCTTTTGGAATCTATCATTTTATGTTGTTTTTAAGTAATTGTGTAGACTTTTCAAAAATAAATTGGTTCAGTGAATCTCATGAGATTCAGTGTGAATCTCATGAGATTCAGTGTGAATCTCATGAGATCCTGTCAGATCTCATATGATTCATAGAGAATCATATGAAGAATCACAAGAGATTCTTCTGTACTCATAAGAGATTCAACTAGAATCACAATCACAATACATTGGTTAATTTTTTATTAACTTTTTATTAATTTTTTTGGTTCAAGTTTTTATTAATTTTTTTGTTGTGTTTTATTAACAAATATACAATTAAACAAATATTCAAATAATTAAGTAATTGTTTTAGACTGCCTTCAAACATGAATCTCATGAGATCCTGTCAGATCTCATATGATTCATAGAGAATCATATGAAGAATCACAAGAGATTCTTCTGTACTCACAAGAGATTCAGCTAGAATCACAATCACAATACATTGGTTAATTTTTTATTAATTTTTTTGTTGTGTTTTATTAACAAATATACAATTAAACAATATTTCATTATAAGTAATTGTTTAGACTGCCATTCAACATGAATCTCAAATATCCTGTCAGTCTCATATTTATTCATAGAGAATCATATGAAGAATCACAAGAGATTCTTCTGTACTCACAAGAGATTCAGCTAGAATCACAATCACAATACATTAGTTAATTTTTTATTAATTTTTTTGATTCAAGTTTTTATTAATTTTTTTGTTGTGTTTTATTAACATCATTACAATTTAAAACAAATATTCACATAATTAAGCAATTGTTTTAGACTGCCTATTCAAAACATGAAACTCATGAGGATTCAATACAGGATTTATGTCAAATATTAATAACTAAAAGAATCATATATGAACAAGAATAATTCCATAACCAAATATTTGAATAATAAAAATGTATTCAAACATCAGTAACCGGTTACGCCTTTCTTTTTTTCACATGCCTTGGATTTAGTGGGACAAGTTGTATTTGGTATGTTCGTCTTGTCTTCCACTTTACAAAAATCCACAAGGCCTTACTTTTTCTTTGCACCTGAAATCACTTTTCCCTCGTTTCACACTCTTAAACATTCACCTTTACTTCAAATGTCTCCCTTTGTTCACTAAACAGCTTTTTGTTGGATTTTTGCACTTCAATTTCATTGGTTTTTGTTATTAAAAAAATACCCTCAATTACATCTCCAGTATCTCTTGAAGGGGGGTTCGGCATATCGGCTTTCACGTCATCCAAGAGTTTCTTCAAGTTTTCTACATAGGTTCCCATCTTTCCTTCATCTTTGCTCAACAAGAATAAAGTATCATCCACCAAAAAATTTGCCTCATTTGTAAGTCTTTCAATTGTTACAGTTTTTTCACCATATCTTTTTTTTGTCTTCGCAAGTCAGGAGGTATTATGTCCCTTGTCCAGCGCCCCAAATATATTATTTTGGAATAACATTAATCTCACGATTCTTGAACACACAGAATATATGTCGACAAAGAAACCCGTATCGGAGAAAATTTCTACAAGTACATACCACCGAACCATCTTCTATATTTCTTAATACCTTTCTCACAAAAACACAAGTAATAAGAATGTTATTAGAACTACATCAGATTAGAAAATAGCCATAAGATTCCAGAGAAATCTACATGAGATTCAGTAGAATTCTCTTGAGATTCCCCTTGAATCATTTGAGATTCCAGAGAAATCTCCTGAGATTCAATATGAATCTCTTGAGATTCCATGTAAATCTCATGTGATTCTGTTGTGAATCTCATGGAAATCTCATGAGATTCATATAAATTTTTTATTAATTTTTTTGGTTCAAGTTTTTATTAATTTTTTTGTTGTGTTTTATTAACAAATATACAATTAAACAAATATTCAAATAATTAAGTGGAATCTCATGATATTTAAGAGTAAATCTCAAGAGATTCAGAGTGAATCTCATGAGATTCAGAGTGCATTTAGTAACTTAAAGAATTCAGGTTTAAAACAAATAAAAACTTACCTTAATATGGTATTCTCTCGCTGTTAGATTTCATTGTCTTAGCTCTGTCGGTTCGTTTTCCTTGATTTGGTGAAAAAGTGATTTATATTCATTCCGCCTTCTTGTCTCAAATAATGACAGTTTCACACCTTCATCTATATTTTAAAACCTAGAATCGTACAATTTCCAACAACCTCATTTATTTCAGTTTGATCAACCAAAACAACGCCTACAGTAAACTCCGGCTGACGACGTTTTAATATCTAATTGTGTAATAACACATTGGAGCTGCATCAATTGTGTTTGAAGTCTAAATTTCTCTTGCCTATACCTTTTGCCATTTACCATTGCTGATTCATATGACATCATGAAACTAACAAGCATTGCTCCAGGGCTTGTGAAACTATTGAAGAACGAGTTTTCACTTTCAGATCTTGAAGTGGTCCTCATCAATCCAAATAACTGAGAGTCAATAAAATAAGCTGGAATCCAAATTTCTCAAAGATTGAACATTTTTGTCAACCATTTGTGTTTTTTCAAATCAAAATCCTCAATCAATTGTGCCCATTTCTCTTCAAACATCAATGGTTCAATGAACATATTCCAACTAACTATCAATTAAGCATCTTTGTCATCCATTTGTGATTTTGCAAACCAAAATCTTTAATCAATTTTGCCCATTTCTCTTCAAACTTTAATGGTTCAATGAACATATTCCAAACGATCTTATCGAAACGGTCTTTGAAATCTGTTTCATCGTATATTTCCTTACAAATCTGTTTCAGATAAAAGAAAGTAATTAGTTTTCTGCTGAAAGGATCATAAGAGATTCAAAGATGAATCATCGGTGATTCAAAATAATCACATGAGATTCATGTAAAATAGTTATGTGAATAAAAATACCTTTGACGGAATTTTTTGCATAATATTCCACATGCAAAGTCTATGTTTAGCTTTATGTAAAAACAGCTTTGATAGCTCTCTTCATGGCTCCATCTTGATCTGTCACAATCATGGTTGGTTCTTTTAAGAAAGCGGTGATGAATGCCTTTAGCAGCCACGTGTATGATTTTGTATCTTCATGTAAAAGCATTCCCGAACCAAGTGTGACACACTTTTTATGATTATCGATGCCAATGAATGGTACAAACTTCATGTTGTACCTATATAAAAATCATTTTGTTATTACTTATGAGTACAGAAGAATCACATGTGAGTCAAATGAAATTACATGTGATTCAAACGGAATCACATGTGATTATTTTACAAAATCATATGTGATTTTCCTAATTATATAGAATCACAGTGAATTACTTACTTGTTGCTATTGAAGGTTGCATCAAAAGATACTATATCTCCAAACTCCTTGTAGTTGCATCTGGTAACTTCATCAGCCCAAAACATTGCAATCAACTCACTATTTTCTACCTTTTACTAAAATGTAAAGTTTGGCACATATATTTTTCTGTTTTCCATTTTGTTTATAAGCATTTGTGCGTCACTTTCACCTATGAAGATATTAACGTCCCTTTGATGATTCTTAAAATCATCAGTCGTCCCATGAACATATTCTTACCCGCCTTTCATACTACTTAACAAGTTGTGTGCACGTGTTGCACTAATTTTATTTGTTGCAGCTTTGACAACAAACATTTTTTCTTCTTGAGTCATCTTTCTTTGAATCTTTATAAAGTGTTTGTACTCTTTTGGGATAAGCATGTGATTGTGTTTAGGGTAAAATTAATCTAACTTGTATCTTCCAGAAAAATTATCCAAAATTAATTTTATACGAGCTTTGCAACCTGTTACATGATGTGTTGTATTTCTTTTTTGTTTGTTACTATGTTCAGGATCAAGTGTGTCGACATTAATACCTTTTCTAACACCTTCTCTGTTACACATGATGTACTTATGTTTTACCACTCTTGATTGTGTTAACCTTTGCCCTGATTTTTTAACTTCAAAACTACCTATTTTAGCGTATTTTCATATATATATCTATAGCTTCATCTACTATATCATAGTAGGTCCCCTTAACTGGTATAGGAATTCCTTATACATGAGGCTCCCAATATATCGATCCACCAGGTTTTTCATCGTGCTCGTATAAAGTTTCTCTTGGTGTTTTCATACATTCTGTATATCAAAAATAGAATCACATGAGATTTATGATAATATAACCACTGAATCACATCCAATGACTAAAAAAGGATAGATTAAACCTGAATCACATGTGATTCATCAGAATCACATGTGATTCATTCCTTCCTAAATNNTGAAATTACTTTTGAAAAACGTTTTACTAGTGAAAAAATTATTTTTAAATGATGATCAATAATCAAAAAGTATTTAAAACTAACAAAATAATTAAAAGGGATTAAAGAGTGTTATGCAATCATTGTTAGACGGTGTTCTAGCTAGCATTATTTGAAATCTGGGTGTAAAGTTAAATCAAGTTACAACTCACAAACGGACACCAGAATGCAAACTAGTATGGCACCTGTGTGAACCGACCAAAACGGTAAATATTTTTCGATGTAATTTAAGTTAAGGAAAATGCTACATCCATAAAGCTTTTACAAACAAACTTTCACAAAATGTTTTTTAACCAATAAAAATTATCCAAATTACTTCTCTCTCATCCTTTTGAATTCAAATCTTCCTATCCATGTATGTCATATCATTTTGTGGAAAATCTTTTGTAAAGATTTTGTGCATGTAGCATACCTCTTAAGTTAAAACCTCACTTTTAAAACCCACTGTTCGCAGTTAAAACACAAAAATCAATTAAAAAATAATTAAACTGTTTTGGCTTTCGCCAAATTTTCGGAGAAATGTTTGGCGAGAAGAGGTATTGATGCAATAAGCCAATAAGAGTGCCATGAAGATTTAAAAGTGTGGAAAATAAAAAAAATTAATGACTCATTTATTGTAATTTGATCGATCATAATTTACACTCTAACATCAACATATTTACAATTCAGTGATTCACGGTTATGAAAAGTTAAAAGAAATATAATATAGTAAATTAAAGGGCAAACAAGCCAAACTTTTATCAAGCAATTCGAGCTTAAGTTTGAGCTTGACTCGATCGAGTCGAGCTTTTATCGAGCTCAAGCTGAGCCCAATAAACCAGCTCAAAACACATAACAAACCGAGCTCGAGCTTTTAATAGCTCGAGCTTGAGCTTTTAATAGCTCGAGCTCAAGCTTTTATCGAGCTTTTCGAGCCTTAAAGAACATATATATTTTTATTATACATATTCATATATACAATCTTAAGGCTAAGGTGAATATTGGTATCATACTTAAATAATTGCGGAAGGACAATTTAAACCCT
>BQNB010211309.1:0-10209 GCA_026074375.1 Tanacetum coccineum
CGTTATTCGTGATTTTATATAAGTTATTGGATAAATAGGAACATTTTTATTACTAATATTATGCAAAGTAAAGTTTATGTGTTTATAGCCAAAACGAAAGAAGATGAGAAAATAAGAAAGAAACGTGAAGATAATTATTTTTGAAGATTTCTCGACGAGAGAAGATTTTGATAAAGAGCTTTAGAGGTCCATTGAATCCCAAGAACAAGTGTTTTATCCAATTATAAGTTATATGGGTCAACCCAACAAAAAAGAAGCAAAAAGGAAGAAGAGATCAACAAAAAAGGCAAAAATATGTTTTGGAGTATTGCTCCAGCCGCCTGGCTAAAGGAGCGGCCTCAGCGGCTGGTGGAGACCAACGAGCTGCGCGGCTCGTGTTCTAGCCGCCCGGCTAGGCAAGTTTTTCAGTTACAAAATGCCACTTATAGTTGTGTTAATGCACCATTAAGCCAAGAGTCTAATCATTTCCCTCTATTATTACAGAAGCAACGTTTTCTTTCTCACCAATCATGTATCTAGCCTATATAATCATATTAGGGGATCTTGACAAAACACACTCTTCTAACCCTTGACAAAGGTTAAATAAACCCTAATTATTTTCCCAAAAAGCTAGAACATCTCTGAGAATTCCAGGAGTGAGGCAAGAACGTGGTGAAGGTCTTGACTACTAGTTGGTGTTTTGGAGTTGGTGTTCGTGGTTGATTGGAGGCGTTTGGATTGCTCTAAATCCAAAGTTCTAAGTTATCTTGTGTAATCATTCGGCTAGGTACAAATCTTGTTATGAATTTACAGAATTTTACTTACTTTTATGTTATGAATGATATGGTTGAATTATGTTTTGGGGTTATTGAAATGAGTATGGAGTATTTTTGTTATACTTGTGCAAAAATGATATTGATTTGATGATGAGTGTTGATTATGATTGTATGCATGACTCTACGATTTGTCTTGTGGTTTGTTTGAAGAATTAACTTGTTTAATTGATATGTTGATGGGACCTAAAAGAATTTATAGGCCGAAAGGATTTTCGGTTATGTTTTCATTCTCTCAAAATTAGTGCACAAATGAGTAAGAGTTTTTGATGCTTAACATCATCAAATTAACATATTAAAAAGGCTTGTTTTGATATTAAACTCGAGTATAGGCCGAAAGGGTTCGTTTGAACAACTTGACATGATCAAGGTTTTCTAGCTATTGGATTAAAAATGATTTAGCGAAAATGGTGTTCATAGGACGAGAGGGTTCACCATCAATCAAAAATATGTTTGGATTTGTGAAATACACCATGGATCGAATCCGCATAAACCATGTTTTGTGAGTCATACAATCAAGTTTAATCAACGAATCAACTCTCATATCATTGAAATGGATTTTTAGCACAAGTATTGTTTTTACCATGAATGAATTTAGTATGATGTGTTCTTTGAATTTAGAAGTGATAGGGATCGTGACAACCTATTTGCTTATTTCGCTATTGTGTAATGATTATCACCAAGTCCCGTAGAACGAACTCGACTTACCTAACTTTACTATGAATGAACGAGTATACTTGCTCGTATGCATTTTTGGTAGTTTAATTAGTCGTGATTATAAATGTAAAACTTGTACCCGCTACCAAGAATCAAACACAAAAGTCATAGCACCGGGGACGTACAAGGTTAATACTACACATAAACAAGAAATATGTACACAAAAAGCTAAGAGTGTTTTAACTTCCACAGGTCTGAAAGATGCTACTAGTGTTAGAAGACCATCGAGTAGAGGCTCATCGTCCAAGAATAGTGTCTTGTTAAACACTAAGAATCATTCAAAAGATGTAGAAGTTTCCGTCAGGAAAAATAAAAAGAGAAATGTTGCGTCTAAAAAGAATGTTGTTCAAACTAGAAGATTGTAACAAATATTTATGTTAAAAATGCTCCTAAAGCGAAGGATGTATTTGTGTTTTTTATGATAAGAATATGCTTACCCCATATCATGATAAATCTCTTGTAAAATATAAGTTGAATGTGAATTCAAATGTTAGAAGAGCCTTATTCACCATTCCTAGAACTGTGAAATCTAAGTCTTTAGATACTACTCATGTAGTAAAAAAAACTAGGTTTGCTGTAGTTTCTCCCTTAAGTGCTAAAAATAAGGTCTCTAGTGCTATTAGCTTAACTTTACTATTAGTGAAAGAATAATCACTTATCAAGTACATGAGGACAAAGATAAAAACCAGTAGGAAGTGGCAAAAATGGTACGAAACACAACCAAATGTTGGTTGGTCCCCTAAGAGCATAACTGCTAAAACATGTTCGAATGTTGTTAAAAGTAGAACAAATGTTGTATCCTACTTTAACACATCGATTCCCGTTAAAAGATGGGTAGCCAAACCGTCCACTCTTTTATCTGTTTTTTCCTCATGTGATGCAGGTGATCCAAATAGTTCTGTGGATTGTTGATAATGGCTGTTCAAAGCACATGACTGGGAATCTTAAACTGCTGAAATTTTTTGTTGAGAAATTCATGGGTACAGTCCGCTTTGGAAACGATCACTTTGTAGCAATCACAGGCTATGGCGATTATGTACATGGCAATGTCACTATCTGTCGTGTATATTATGTTAAAGGTCTTGGACACAACCTCTTCAGCGTAGGGCAATTCTGCGACGGTAACTTGGAAGTTGCTTTTTTATCTAAGACATGTTGTGTCCGCAATTTGGAAGGAGGTGATCTTTTAACAGGTGCTCGTGATTCAAATTTGTATACGATCTCCATCTCAGATATGACTGCTTCTTTTCCTGTGTGCCTGATGTTCAAAGTCACTTTGACAAAATCATGGTTATGGCACCGAAGACTCTCGCACCTGAACTTTGGTACTATTAATCATCACACCAAACAAGACCTGGTTGATGGTCTCCTAAAATTCAAATATGACAAGGATTATCTATGTTCTGTATGCGAGTGGGGAAAGAGCAAGAAAACTACTTATCCACCTAAATCAAATGAAGGAGAGCCTTCGGTGCTCTTTGGTAGAGAATTTTTGGTTACTTCAAAAAGTAAGGTTGATTTTAGAGTCGGTGAGATGCGAATTGATCTCACCATGCTTGAAGATGAAAGGGACGTGGATGCTTTATTGATGAAATTGGTTGAGAATATGGAAGAAGTTGGAAGTTTGAATGGAGAGGTAATCAAAATAGGAAAAGCTAGCCACAACAAGGGCTATAACTTTAACAAACTTACTCCACCACCACAACCAAAAATAGAAGAAATCCTACCAATCTACTCCATTGCACCACCACCACCCATTTACCACCCACTATCCAAAAGCAAAAGGAAAATATTAAAGAAGCTTTGGATCGAAAATACAAAGAGTTGGAAGAGTCCAAGCCTATCTTGGAGGTGTTGGAAAACTATATGACTTATAGGAAGAAGCTTGATGAGGTCATGACGGATCATGCTAGGTTGAGTAGCGATTAGTTTGGCGAAAAGTAAAAGATGAGGATAGTTGAGCACGGGTTACCAAAGAAAATGTGTGACCCAGGAAATTTTATGCTACCGGTTCGAATTAATGGTACGGTTGAAATGAGTGCTCTAGAGGATACGAGGGCAAGTGTAAGTGTGTTGCCTTATAGCCTATTCAAGAACCTTGGGCTAAGTGATCCTAGACCTTATAATTCTAATCTCACCATGGCGGATAACACTCAAGCCAAGGCCATAGGAGAAGTAAGAAATGTGAGGATCCAAATCGGATATTAAGCTTATTTGGTTGACTTCTTAGTTTTAGACATTCCATTGGACAAGGAACTTCCATTGTTGTTAGGGCGCCGATTCTTAAGAACTTATGGAGCGGTTATAGATATGGGGTGTGGTTCCATGAGCATTGACGATGGTGTCATTCGTCGTACCTACTTTCCTAAGACAAGAGCCAAGGGATACTTGGAGAACTTTGAAATTGATGAGGAAGATGATTGGCTAAGTTGTTTTGAAGTTGGGCGTGATGAGGATGGCAATCCTAAGTATGGTCCCGTTGCACCATCATTCTTAGATATTGAAGATGATATGGAGAGATCCTTAGCCATGTAAGCTTACTTTAATCCTTTTAAAAATATAATTGTTTTCAAAAAACTCATTGACTTTTTAGGTTCACTTCCGGTTCAATTGAAGAACACCGATTGGGGCAATGCAGGTTATGGAGTTTACAAGAAGATTGAAGGTGACGGAGCTTGGCACGCCAAATTTGAAGTGATCACTCCAAGTGGACGAAAGTTTACTAGGGGATTCAAGCCGAAAGAGACCAAGAGGAAGCTCTCTGGAAAGTTTACTTCGGAGGACATACTCAAGTTTGATCATTTTCATAACTAGGGGCTCATTAATCCAAACACAAGTGAAGCATGAAGGTTGAAGAAATAAAAGCACAAATTATGTGCCAAGGATGTTTGTCTTCTTTTACATTATGCATCCTACTTTTAAAACAATTTATCATTTTGGGGTATTTGGTTATGCTTACGGTTATCGTTTAGACATCTTTCGGTTAATTTGGTTATCGTTTGGTTTGGTTAATTAAAGTTTGAGGTTTATTTCAGTTTTGTCTATTAGTTTTTAATTTTAGTTTTGATATTATCAAGAAGTATGTTGTGAAGTGTGTGATGATTTAAAAAGTGGGAACGAATATTTAATCTCAGGATGTTTTCACCCAAAAAAATAAAAAAATGTATCACGAGTTTTGACCAATAAGTCGGGACAAAAAATAATGAAGTACCAAGGTGACAATTTTCAGCCTATCCGGCTAGAAAATGAGCCACCCGGATAGACTTGGTTATAAAACCCAAAATTTTTTAAAAAATCAAAAAACACACACACTACTCTCTTGGTATCATCAAATTCATGTGATTTGATCTAATTGCAAGTAAGGATCGTGTTTGACGATCATCAATGCCTCTAAAACGGGTAAGTAATTACATTAATTCGAATCGATCAAGTGTTTAATTTGTGATTCATCATTTTAGGTCAAAAATTAGGGGATTTTGATTCGTTTCAAATTAGTTCAATTAGTTTTAGGATTAAGTGGGTAGATGACAGGAGATGAGATTGCAAAAAGAATTAGATTAATTGGTTAAGTGTGGATCGAATGGTAGTGATTTGAAAATCCAAAAATTTTGAGGATGAATTTTAATTCAATTAATTAAAGAGACAAAGAATTTACAGTGATGTATGATTGATTTTTAGTGTCTAGGGGATGCTAGGTTGATTATATGGATCACCTATTTTGATTTTGGATAGTTGGAAGTTTGGCAAAATTTAGCAAATGAGGCAAAATGAACTCTAGAAGTTAATTGCGTTGTGAGTGGTTTTAGGACAATTTGGAGTACCCATAGAGCATTAGGAAGAGCTTGTAACGACTAGGAAGTGCGGAAAACACCCAAAAACAACCCCCAGGCCAAACCGGCTCGGTAGGCATAGCCAGCCGGTCGGCTGGTTGAGAAACCGCACGGCAGAGGGGTCGACGAGGCACCAGCCGCACGGATGGAGGGCTGTACCGGGCAGCTGGCTCGGTCTGATCCGCTTTCCTTTTTCAATTTTGTACCGACATACTAGGGGTTTCCGATTTAGGTATTGTTTGTTCATATATGCTTGTTTATGCTTATATTTGTTATTTTGTGAAGAAAGCTACGCAAAGTTCACACCCTAACCCACTCATTACAAATTACGCGAAGCGGAATAGTATAGGTACTATTGAATATCATTTGCAACAAGTCAAAAATGCTAATTTGAAATGGCAAGAGTTACAATCTATGGAGAGATATGTGTATTGTGAAAGGTTGTCTAAGTTACAAGGTAAGGAAATTGGAATGCCAAGGGTGGTCGATTGGAGTATGTTCTATGTCTATAGCTTTGAGGAAACTTTGAAGGAGTTGATGAAATTTGAATACATTCATAGTGATGGAGACGTTTTTAAGGATTAATCGTGGGAAAGAGCTCTATCTATTAATGGGGATGTTTATCTGGAATGGTGTTTAGGGTTTTTCTCTATGATGTATTTTAATTCGAGAGGTCGATAGGACTAAGTTGATAATGGAGAAGTGCATTTGGTTTAGGCTATGTGGACATGAGCAAGTGCTTACTTTACCACAGTTTGCGGTTTTGTTAGGATTGTACGAGGAAAGTGAGTTGGAGCATAGGTTATTTGCTATACATTTTACTAGGTTGGAGATTGATGACAAATTGCTTAATCATGATACGTATTGGCAAAGAATTGGGACGCCTACTATTACTAATAGGAGAACATCACTCATTAAGAAACCACTTATGAGGATTGTGCATAGGCTTATTGTTGGATCTTTGGTTCATAGGCTAGGTAGTAAAGAGATGTGTCAAAAGAGAGATTTGTGGATGATGAGTGCTTTGGAGGAGTCACATAGAATCAACTTGGCTTGGGTTATAGCCGAGCATCTTTGCAAGCATGCTCGGGGTCTTAAAGAGAATAGTCTTATTTGTGGAGGTCATTATGTGACCAAGATTACTAAGTCGTTAGGATACCTTGCAGATGAAGAAGTGGCTAAATGTTCAGAGTCAATTGAATGTGAGAAATATACTTCTAAGATGTTGGTGAGTGAGCTGGATGAAGAAAACTGCACTTTGTTGCAATCCACACAAGTACCATCACTACCTAGAGGAGCAAGGAAGCAAAGACATGAACCGAGTGGGTTGAACTCAAGTTGGGGTGATTGGAACGCTAGCTTGAATGAGATTGAGCGTGGGAATGTTTGGAGAGATTCGATGTTAATAAGGAACAACTATATGCTTGAGCATTCCATGCCTATCCTTTACCATTTGGCGGACCAAGCCAATTTTGCTTATCCCACTTACGAACCACCAAATGTTCCACCATACCCTTACCCATATGTGCCTTATCCACACCCTTACATGCATTACCCCGATACAGGTAATCAATCTTTTAGAGGAGAACACTATAGAGCGCATGGTAATGATTATTTTGCAGGTTCTATTGTTCCTAGTTCAGGTTATGAAATTGGAGGATCGTCAGGAGGAGTTCATTGAGATGATGACGATAATGAGAGTGACCAGTTCGTGTGTTTGGAGTATTGTATGGCGAGTGAAGATGACAATGATGATATGGAAGATTGATCATGTGATCGAGTTTGATTCTAAAACTCTTACTTATGTTGGATAATTTTAATTTTATTTGTAGGATATTTGAATTATGTTTAAGTACTTTCTTCTATGTTGATTTGGGATTTAGGATGTTTTATTTATATTATGTCATGGTATTTGTAGTATTTTGTATTTGCAAGGTTGATATGCCGGAAGTATCGGTGGTTTATTAAAACCGAGTTTCGAAGAAACTCAACTCGTGTACCTAAACCACATACGAAAGATACATATTTAATCTGGGTAGTATCATTCGTCCTAAATTTTCCCATTTCCTTTGCTCTGAAGTTTGTTTATTTACATTGAGGACAATGCAAAACTTAAGTGTGGGGGAGGGAAGTAAATAGGAAAAATGATCTAAGTTTTATTTTTTTGTATAATTTTTAGTGAATTTTTAAATTTTTAGGGATAAAAGTGTCGCCCTCGAGGATTTAGTCATTTTCACATGTAAAGTATATATATTAAAAAAACGACTAAGTCATTCCAACAAATAAAAGGGTTTTTGAAATTTTGACATATCCAGATTATTTGAGCAATCCGTTTTAGGATCGATAACATTTGCTATCACATTTACAACCGTTACTTAAATATGTGAGAAATTGAAGCATATTTCGTATGATAAGCATTTTTATGCTTAGATTCCATTTTTGCTATGAGTGTGCCGGTGATTGACTCGATTATAGAACTTGTGTTTGTTATGCATTATATTTCCGTAGTGAGATCACACTTGTGTGATTATGGTAAATTTAAATGATAAAGGCAAATTAGGATTTACACCAAATGGCCTTCCATTTACATCTAATGAAATTTAGCTAGCCACATTGATTAGTTAACCACTCTATTAGACCCATTTTGTTAGCACTCACTCTTAGTGCTAGATACAATTAGTACACCCGTTGAGCCATCCCGTTCGATTTGAAAAACCAAAAAAATATATTACACCCTTAACCTTAGCCTAACCCTTAGTTAAGTCTATGGATTGCTAGTTGTTTGGTATGTATGGCATAATTTTTAATGATTACTTGATGATCACACTTTGTATTTTGTGTGTGCCATTCTGATAAAGACGAAGGTAGCTACTCTCAATTCTAATTTTTGTGGTGTATGCTCATCCAAAGTGTGGGGGTGACGAAGGAGTTTGGTAAAACACACACACACACACACTCACCAACATCAGAGATTAGTATATATAAATTATATATATATAATTTATATATATATTATATATCATATATATATTTATTATATATATAAAATATTTTAGCCAAATGTGCTAAGACGTCATACCAGTGATCGATCGAGAGGAAAACTAGATATGTAATCATTTTATTTGGATTGTGGTGACTAGCAATTTTGGGCTTAATTTTATTTTTCTTTTGTAGAAACGAACCAAAAATATCCCATGTCTAACTCACAACCCTTATTAACCCGAAAGCTTAACCTAATAAAAGTTCTTTTGATAGATTTGCTTGGTGCTCACGCCTCATCTAATTTAGTTTTTATACGTGTCATCAGTTATGGATATGACACGAAATCAATGATGAAGCTAGTGATTGATTTACTTACACCACCACCAAAACACAAAAACTCGAGTGTTGAGTGAATTCATATTCGTGAGGTGCTTAGTTATGTTATCTAGTTTGAAAATCGTACGAGTATTGTCAAAAATTCACATATAAATTTTAAAACGATGATTGTTCTTATTTGAGTAATTATATTTTTGTGAACCATGATCAAAAGGTTGTTGGAATTATTTTTCTTAAATGCTAAACCTGCTCAAGGGCGAGCAGAACTTAAGTGTGGGAGAATTTGATAACGCTCAAATCAAGTATGTTTTTGGGAGCATTATTCGTGCTTTTATATGAGATATTTGGCTAAATAGGAACCTTTTTATTGCTAATATTATGCAAAGTTAAGTTTATGTGTTTATAGTTAGCCAAGACAAAAGAAGTTGAGAAAATAAGAAGAAAACATGAAGATAATTACTTTTAAAGATTTCCCGACAAGAGAAGGTTTTGATAAAGAGTTTTGGAGGCCTATTGTAGCCCAAGAACAAGTGTTTTATCCAAGTATAAGTTACATGGACCAACCCAAACAAAAAGAAGCAAAAAGGAAGAAGAGGTCAACAAAAAACGCAAAAGAACATTTTGGAGTATTACCCCAGCCGCCCGACTAGAGGAGCAGCCTTAGAGGCTGGAGGAGCCCAACGAGCCACCCGACTCGTGCTCTAGCCGCCCGGCTGACTACAAACTACAGTTACAAAATTTCAATTATTGTTGTGTTAATGCACCATTAAGGAAAGAGTCTGATCATTTCCCTCCATTATCACAGAAGCAATGTTTTCTTACTCCTTAATCATGTATCTAGCCTATATAATCATACTAGGGGGTCTTGAAAATACACACACTCTTCTAATCCTTGACAAAGGTTAAAGAAACCCTAATTACTCTCCCAAAAGGCTATAACAACTCAGAGAATTCCAAGAGTGAAGCAAGAACGTGGGTGAAGGTCTTGATTACTAGTTGGTGTTTTAGAGTTGGTGTTCGTGGTTGATTAGAGGTGTTTGGATTGCTCTAAATCCAAAGTTCTAAGTTATATTGTGTAATCATTCGGCTAGGTACAAACCTTGTTATGAATTTGCAGAAGTTTACTTACTTTTATGTTATGAATGTTATGATTGAATTATGTTTTAAGGTTATTGAAATGAGCATAGAGTAGTTTTGTTATACTTGTGAAAAAATGATATTGATGTGATGATAAGTGTTGATTATGATTGTACGCATGACTTTATGATTTGTCTTGTGGTTTGATTGAAGAATAAACTTGTTTAATTGATATGTTGATGGGACCTAAACGGATTTATAGGTCGAAAGGATTTTCGGTTATGTTTTCATTCTGTCAGAATTAGTGCACGAATGAGTAAGAGTTTTTTATGCTTGACATCATCAAATTACCATATTAAAAAGGCTTGTTTTGATATTAAACTCGAGTATAGGCCGAAAGGGCTTGTTTGAACAACTTGACATGATCATGGTTTTCTAGCAATTGGATTAAGAAT
>BQNB010211310.1:0-10209 GCA_026074375.1 Tanacetum coccineum
TGTCTGGACTATAACCATTTTCAAACACTGCTTTCACAAATGGGATTTGCACGGGACATACATACATTACTTGTTTGCATCTAATATACATGCTTACATGACATACACTGTCTTAGCATTAGTAGTTTACTAAGTGCTTGCATGATTGATATATGCGTATATAAATTATATTACGTATATTACTATAAGACTCTTATAATTAAAACTTATAGACGTAACGGATACGATGGACTCCCTATGCAGCCAGTAGCCCCACCATCACCGGATTACATACCAGACCCAGAGGAGCCACAGACACCGCCAGTTCCTCAGGACGAGGATGAGCGTGAGCCTATGTTCATACAGGCACATGATCCTGACTACGTGCCAGAGCCTGTGTACCCTGAGTATATACCATTAGAGGATGAGCATGTGTTCCTGGCTGAGGAGCAGTCATTACCTCCTGTTGATTTACCAATTGCTGAGTCACCAGGGTATGTTGCTGAGTCGGATCCCGAGGAGGATCCAGAGAAGTATGAGGATGATGAGATAGAGGATAGTCCGGTTGACTATCCTATAGACGGGGGAGATGATGGAGATGATGATGACGGCGATTCATCTGGGGATGACGCCGATGATGAGGATGAGGATGATGAGGATGAGGAGGAGGAGGAGGAGCACTTAGCTCCGGCCGACTCTGCTATTGTTGTACCTACTGTTGAGCCTGTTTCCCCACCTGAGGGAACAGAGCCTGTTATACCACCACCCTCCACCGACATTTCTACCACTAGAGCTAGGATCACTGTCCGGCTTTAGGCTTCCATATCCCTTCCACCAGAGGCAGAGGTTGAGAGACTTCTAGCCATGACTACTCCATCACCATCACCACCTATCTCACTATCACCACCCTCTGCAGGAGAGCGCCTTGCTAGGTGCACGGCCCCACCTGCACATTCATCACCACCACCTGTGCCATCACCATTACTACCATCATCTGGGTGTCCAACCTAAATCCAGACACTCAGGATAACATCCACTCAGGCCCTTATTGATGCAGTTACTGCCGCATTACCATCACCTCCACTACCACCATCTCTATACATACCACCACCTGTTGACCGTAAAGACGATATTCCTGAGTCCGAGCAGCCACCTCGCAAGAGGTTGTGTTTGTCCACTCTAGGATCTAGATATGAGATCGCGGAGAGTTCTACTGCCAGACCTATCGGAGGTTGAGGGGTAGATTATGGGTTTGTCAGCACCATAGATGCTGAAGCGAGACGACAGGAGATTAGTAAGGTTGGGTATGGTATTAGGGATACTTGGGTAGATCCGGCAGAGGCAGTTCCTGAGATAGCACCTATGACCGTGGGAGAGGTCAATACTAGGGTTACAGAGCTTGCTGAGCTCCATGAGCATGATACACAGGACTTGTATGCCTTACTAGAGGATGCTCAGGATAGTAGGTCTCGTATATCACAGCGAGTCGATATGGACTCGCAGCGGGTCGACTTACTTATGAGGGATAGGATGACTCTCTAGGAGACAGTATGGATTGTGGAAGAGGAGGCCTATGCTTCCCGAGAGGCTTAGGCTCACTCGATAGGATTGAGTCAGGCAACTCATTAGAAGCTTCAGACCCACTGTGATCATGTGTATGCACACGAGACCCATATCCATGCACATTAGGCACATCTACAGCTGCAGAGTACTCTCGTTCAGACACCACACCAGGTATATGAGACTCGTTTCCAGATGCAGCAGGCTGAGATGGTAGCGCTTCGAGAGTCTGACCGTAGGCACCATGCACAGATGGCAGAGACTCTTCGAGTGATGAGAGACATGATGCGAGAGATGAGTGACATGCAGGCCGAGATGTTAGCACATCGAGAGCAGCAGAGGAGAGCTAGACAGCCAGGACCAGATGCTAGGATTCTAGATCACCTGAATGCTTCTGGGGATGCTGACAGTCACATCTAGTGGTTTATGTTATTTTGTCTTGCTAGGTCATTGTACAGGCATGCTAAGTATTAGGGGGGGTTTCCCCGCTAGCATAACCTTAGATCTTTTGTATTGTATTTTGTGTACCAACAACTATTTCATGTAAAATTTTCCAAGTTATAAATGAAATAGACGTGTTATGTTATACTATATACCTCTCTTGTGTTGTCATCTCATCTATAAATCATTACTATATTCTGTCATGATTATAACCTCACGTTTTGTCTTTTGTGATCTAGACATGATTTGTACAAAGTTTGTAGCCAATGAAACCGAGAGGTTGACAAGTACATCAGTGGACTTCCTTAAAACATTTATGGGAATGTCAAAATCTGCCAGACCCAAGACGTTGGATGAGACTATTGAGTTGGCCAACGACTTGATAGATCAGAAGCTCCGCACCTACGCGGAAAGGCAGTCTGCAACAAAAGGAAGACTGATGATTCATCCAGAAATAACCATGGTCACCAACAACAACCCTTCAAGAGGCAAAATGTCACGAAGGTCTACAATATGGGGACAGGTGAAAAGAAGCCGTATGGAGGAAATTTGCCTAAGTGCACCAAGTGCCATTTTCACCACAATGGCCCGTGTACTCAGAAGTGCCACAAGTGCAACAAGGTAGGGCACTTTACCCGCGATTGCAGGAGTTCTGGCAACATAAATGTTGCTAATACTCAGAAGGGCAATGGGGAAAATCCCAAGGGGAATGGTTGTTTTGAATATGGAGCTCCAGGACATTTCAAGAGAGATTGTCCAAAGTTGAAGAATAAGGATGGAGGAAATGGGAGTGCACAAGGTTGGGTGTATGCAGTTGGGAATGCAGAGAAGAGAGGGAATGCATCGGGAAACCCGGACTCCAATGTCGTCACGGGTACGTTCCTCTTAAACAACCACTATGCATCTATCTTATTCGACACTAGTGCCGATAGAAGCTTTATATCCACTGCATTTAGTTCCCTGATTAACATCGCCCCAACTCCATTAGAAAATAATTATGATGTCGAACTAGCAGATGGGAAAATAGTCGGGGTAGACACTATTATACGAGGTTGTACTTTAAATTTCTTAAACCATCCGTTCAACATAGATCTAATGCCCGTAGAACTGGGAAGTTTCGACATTATAATCGGCATGGATTGGCTAAGAAAGTATCACGCCGTGATCGTGTGTGATGAGAAACTTGTTCAAATTCCCTATGGAAATGAAACTTTGATTTTTCATGGTAACGAAAGTAACAACGGGAGAGAATCTCGGTTGACCATTATCTCATGTTCAAAGGCTCAAGAGTACATGGCGAAAGGATGTCAGATCTTTTTGGCACAGATATCCGCCAAGAAAGAGGAGGACAAGTCGGAAGGAAAACAACTTGAGGACGTACCAATCGTCCGAGATTTTCCTGAAGTGTTTCCCGAGGACTTGCCGGGTCTTCCTCCGGTTCGACCAGTGGAATTCCAGATCGACTTAATTCCAGGAGCCGCACCCGTAGCTCGAGCACCGTATCGATTGGCTCCATCCAAAATGAAGGAATTGTCAGAACAACTGCAAGAGCTTTCCGACAAGGGCTTCATAAGACCTAGTTCCTCGCCTTGGGGAGCCCCGGTCTTGTTCGTCAAAAAGAAAGATGGGTCATTCAGGATGTGCGTTGACTACCGTGAGTTAAATAAGCTGGCAGTGAAGAATCGCTATCCACTCCCGAGGATCGACGATTTATTTGATCAACTCCAAGGATCCAGTATTTATTCGAAGATAAATCTGAGATCGGGTTATCACCAGCTTAGAGTACGAGAGCAAGACATTCCAAAGACGGCATTCCGAACTCAGTATGGACATTACGAGTTTCAGGTTATGTCATTCGGGCTAACAAACGCACCTGCGGTATTAATGGACCTCATGAACCGAGTGTGCAAACCTTACCTGGATAAGTTCGTAATTGTCTTCATTGATGTAAAACCCCGTGTTTAAGGTCACTACTATTTCTAATCTCATAATTATTTTATAAATTTTAAAGAAATTACTTTTTCATTTTAGTCGACTTTTATTAAAAATCATCGTTTCAATTATTCGTGATCCATGCTTAGAATTATTATCCGTCTCAAACCCTACGTAATTTAAGTTTTCAGAAAAGTATCCCGTATGATGTAAAACTATTTTTATTTTGTTCGTTTTCACTTCGTGGTTCCGCCTTACCTCTCCGAATATTTTACGTTTATACCCGTTAGCCTCAAAACTACCCACCTATCTTAAGATTTATACCATAAACAATAGAAATACTATCAATAAAATCAAAAATTTGTCACCACCACCACATAGGTGACGTGGCATGAAGAGAAGCAAAGACTAGGACATTTGTCCTAGTCAAATACATGTAATGAATGGTCAATCTTTATGAAACCAAACCATTCACTCTTACTTGCACATAGTTGATAAAGAAAAAAATATCATCACCTCTCTTTCTCTTGTTCTTGCCGTCCTACTTCACCACTCCAACACCCATTTCACCAAAAATTTCTACACCAATCTCATTGTATTCTTTGCCCATCCTTATTTATCATATTATAAGTACATTGAAGGACCCTAAAACCTTATATTTGAGGAAGTTTAGTGGCTGAATTAAATCATCTTGTAGAAGAGGCTATGCATGCATTGGTGATGATGCTCTAGTGGTAGTGAGTGATTTTCAATCATGGGTTTTGTTGTTGTCATTGGTTGATCTTGTGGTCACATTTGTTATAGTAAGGATCTATTTTGATTTCTTGAAATTTTCTTATAAAAGCTACATTTTAATTTGATTACCTATTGTAAAATATATATTTTTATGTTAATAAGATGTGTGACAACTTGGTATGGCATTGTATGCACTAGTGGTGAGGTCAAAATCATTGAGAAAGTGTGTTGGTAAAGTGGGTTATAAAACTATTTTAGGTCAGTAGCTTGTTGGGCTTAATACGAATTATTTTTGGCTTGTGGTCTACTATAAAATTCATATTTTAGGTAGATAAACATTTGTAAATTATGTGGTGAGTTGGATGGGGCCGTATCTCTTCCGGATGAAGGATTTATGGCCGTTTTACGGAAACTAGTCAAATCTGGATAGTTGTAAGGAAAATGGGTTAAACACCAGATTTTTCTACTAAAATGTTGGGTTTAAAAACATGGATCAGTAGTAGACACCTTAGGCTAACACCTCCAAAAGTATTCACTTCAATAGCTATCACGGTTTAGAATTCATAGCCGTTTTCGTAAGGGGTTTTAGTCTTGTAATAATTCTGGTTTGGTAATCATGTACTAAAATGGTTTTTTCTAAAAATTGGTAAACAACTAGAGAGTTTGGTTTAACATTCTGGAAACTAGATTCAAAGGGATTTCCAATGGTGGAAATATCAGGTCTATACCTATTATGGGCTAAGAGATATGGGCCTTACAAGACAGCCTAAGACATAAAATTTATTTCATCCCAAGGTTCCATAGTAAAAGGGGGCCCAATAAGTATAATATTAAGTGCACTAATATTAAATTGGACTTAGGGGATAATATTAATAACATTACCTCAGGTTATAAGTCAACTAATGGGATTAGTGATTAAACTTAAGCTTAAGCGCAATGCCATACTAATCTAAGTAACGTATTTCAATATATACACTTTTTTCAACTTATTTTTTTTTTTTTTTTTTGTTTTTTCTTTTCTTATAATACTAAGACGCGTCATGTCTTATAGGTCGCGGCTAAATCATTGGCACTTTGTATCTTAGTTGATTTCTCACTTGATTGACCATCTTTCACTTACGGTGAGTTCATAGCCTCGCCTTTATAATTTTTAAATGTTTTCTTAAACCCCGCGAGGGAGATACATGCTACTTTATTAAATTGAACACAAGTTGTTTTCCGTGTATGCTGGACCCGAATATATACCTTGATTGCATTAAGTACGTCTTGTCAAAAGACCCCAATCGTGAACCATTAATTACTTATGATGGGTAGCCGCTGTTACAATTAATAGATCTATGGGCTTGGCAACCCAGTTCGGTGTTTGGGGATACGCCCGTTTCAGGGACCCCAATGTTCAAACATATTGTATTCGAGATTTTATTAGGTATATGACAAGATACCTAGCCTGGGGGAATTATTATTATTGTTTGTGAGCATATGAAAAGATATATGCATGATCTAAAATGATCCATATTTCGTCCATGGGATCGGTGTCACGAGTTTAATGCAATTTATCTGAAATGACTTGTATGATCAATAAGTTCATCATTTAATCAATATTTATACTTGTGTTCTAACTTATTCATATAAACTCTATGAATTCACTCAACGTTTTTGTTGACTTTTTAGCATGTTTTTCTTAGGTAATCAGGGTTAAAGACTTGGAGCACATTAGGAGGAGCTTACGCTAAAATATTTTGTTGACTTGTTTTATGTTTCGTTCCTCAAAAATGCATTTGTTTAATGTTATAGTTTTAAAAACTTGAAACTTGGATTTGGTAATGTTTTGCGTGGGACAATGTTTTAGTACTCTGATTTATATGAATGGAACAATGTTGTAAACGTCTCTTTTAAGTCGTTCTTTATTTACTTATGTTTTTGTGCTATGAATTAACACCCAACTATTGGCCCGAACCATTGGTCCTGTTAGGAATTTTGTATAACATACTTAATTCTGTTAGTATTGTAGTTAATTCTGCTAGTATAATAGTTAGTACTGGTAGAAGGTTTATCATAGTTAGTACTGGCAGTATTAAACAGTTAATACTGTTTATGTAATAGTTAAGTCTGCTTACTTAGAAGTTAGTTAGAGTTAAAGATATGCATGAGATATCTTAGGAAAAGATATGCATTATCTTTATACGCGTTTTGTAAAGCCCATTAGGGTTTCCTTAGTCTATAAAAGGATCCCTAGGCATAGTTAGTAGAGATAGTTCTACAGAAGATCATAGAGATCGAATAGCAAATCATAGTTTGTAATCTATAACTTAGGCAGATTCAAAGTTCAATATAAAAGTGTTTTGATTATATTCTTCTTTACATTGTTGATTAAATTCCGCGTAATCAATAATGGTTAATCATTGTTTCATCATTGTTACTTTAGATTTATCTAAGGCAACAAACCCTTTACAAGCTAAAGGTTAAGATCCATTAAGCAAAGGGATCCTACAAGTGGTATCAAAGCTTGGGTGGAAACTCTGAATAAGAAGAACTCCATTGTTTGAAGTAGATCTACTATCAAACCTGTAAGATGGCCATATCCTCTTCAAGCTCATCAAGTTCATCTAAAAATAAGGTACAAAACTATTCTAAATGTCTTGAATCATTTAAATGTCTTCAAAAGAACTATGATACAGAGAGAGAAAAGAATAACAAAGCCAAACTAGAAATTAGTTTCTTTTATTTTTCAAAAAATACTAGATTTAAAAATGAAAAATTAATTGCAAAAAGAATTTTAATTTTCAACTTATTTTTCTAATTTTTATGATTTATCTAGAAAAAGTTATTACCTTAAAACTTTTTTAATTTCTAAAAAATACACTCTTCTCACTCGCCCCCAGCTCGCTCCCAAAATATGGAAAAAATGATTTTTAGAAACTACAAAGGTGCAGGATAGTTATAAAAAAATAAAAGCCCCTAATCGTCCTAATTTTTATTTTTCACTCTAATGGGATTTTTAAAACAATCATAAACCTAATTATTATAATACTTTTAATAATTTAAAAGGAAATTAAAAGATAATAGGAAAGACAGAGGTAGAAAGTGATTTGATAATAATAGGAAAGTTGGAGGGGTGGCGGGCTCAAATAAGTAAAATTTATAACTATAGAAGGATCGGCGTACCCACATGAGGTTTGCTCCCGCCATAACGAAATACAAAAGTAAATGCAACTTGAGCTTATTTTTGGCTTATTAAATTTTGAGAATTAGCTCAAAAATTAAAATACAATGTTGCTGACAGCTTAATCTAACAACCTTTACAATATGCACATTCCACTTTAGACCAAATGTTTAAGCTAGAAATAAGCTAATGAGTTGCTGTCACAGAAAGTTGCTATTTTGCTAACTTTTTAGGTTTTTGCTTTTAAAGTGCTTAATACTTGATTGAAAATTAAACTAAAAGATGCTTATTGAGATTAAGATGTGTACTAGGGAATGTTTTAAACTGAAATCAGCCTAAGTATATAAGGATTAACAAGAAAATTAAACTATAAATGTGCTAGTTTTTACTTGAATACTGTTGTGAGCTTTTTACAAATAAGCTTTCAAGCTGTATTTTTTGGACCTTAAAGGGCTGGGACATTTAGGAATTTCAGATACTCTTATTATCTATAGAACTCTACCTAGTTATAAGGCTTTTGCAAAATTCTAAAGGAAAAGAGTGAAAATTCAAAAGTGAATCAATGGCAAAATATTTGCACTTGGCTGACGTGCTTTTAGCTTTTGCAAAGCTTTCATGAAATATAGAAAAATTTCAAAGAGTTAGAATGAAAATTTATTGCTGTTACACTGTGCTTGCTGGTGCAATATGCTGATATGATTGGCTGCTGGTGCAAATGGTTTTGCACAAATATGTAAGCTAAACTTTGAGAACCAACTATCTACATGTGTTCAACTGTTCTTTATCAAAATGTAATCCCTAAATTTCCATAAGTTTCTTAAAACCTAAGAGTACTTAATCCTTAAAAATCCCCTGGTGCTGTGAAAAGGATTTTAAATGCTAAACTTGGAATTTCAACCAACTAAACTCTAAAACCTGTTTTGAAACTTGTTATATGACTAAACCTAGCTATGTAAAGAAAATGACAAGTTTGTTTTGACTTTAAGAGTCAAAATAAGCTTTTACCAAACACTCCCTTAAGTAAAGCTGTCAAACCTAAGCAAGCTTAAAATCTATTTAAGAGCTCAAACTTTTCAAACATTTTATCTACTCTTGCTTAAAATGACTTATTACAACTATTTGAGCTATAAGATGTCTAGCTTATGAATGAATTTAAACTAGTTACTCTACTAGCTTAACTAATCTTTGACAGATTTTAAAAGGTAAACTACTTGAATTTAAACCAAATCAACTAAAAACTAACACATCTTATAAGCTAACTAAGCTAATGGAAACATGATTTCAGTAGAAGATAAAACAGAAACATTGAAATAAGCTAAGAGAATAAGCTGAAATGAAATTGACAGATTGAAACCTGGAATTATTGAAGTCTCAGCACTTAAGCCACTCTATCTGAGTGAGTGGCCTATAAAACAAACACCTAATGGCACCTTGCCTCTAGACCTTAAGCATCCAACTCAATAAGCTAATTTTAGCTTATTTCTCCTTTGTCCTTCCAAATTGAGCTCAAAAATTCTCAAATATCCATGATTCTAATGTAAATGAGTGAAAATAGTAAATGATTTGCTTAAGACAGAAATTTAGCTAAATTTGAGCTTATTAGAAGTAATAAGCTATTATGAGCTTATTTAAAGCTTATTGATGAATTTAGCTTCAAATTGAAAAATAGAAGAGTATTAAATGTGTGAATCAACTTTTATTACTGAATTACAAGAGTACAATTGAAAAGGAATGATTACAAGAGCTTAAAGCTTAAGTGCTTAAAATGAGAGCTTAATTTGCTTAAAAACGGAAAAATTACAAAGTAAATGCTTAAAACAGAAAAATAACTAACTGAAAAAATGAACTCCTAGCTTGCTATTTATAGAAGAGGGGTGAAGAGAGGGAAGAATTTTAGAATGCTCCTTTAAATCACAGCCCTTGATCATTTGTAAGTGATTTGTGGCCGTTAGATGGACTTAGTGAGTTGTTCGATCCAATAGGGGCTTGCCACGTGGTTTATTATGATTGGGGAGGGAGTATGAACTGGATTGAGGGTTTAAAAGGGAGCGGGGTTGGGTGAAAACGCGATTTGGGTTGTGGGCAATCTTGGCGGGAAAAGTTGTTAAGGCTGTTAGGGTGGTTGCGTTTTAGCCGGGTTATTGTTTAAAAGTTTGGGTAATTGTCACCATTGGTCCTTGTTGTTGTAGCCGCCCCTTTCTAGTGTAAACAAGGTTTGGAGAATGGCAAGTTAACCCCTTGTGTTGCTTTGTTCTCTTTCTTTCTTTATAAAAACACTTTCAACACTTGGCAAATTTAGCCCCTTGATCTTTAAATCTTCAAAGTAAACCCTTAATTCTTGAACACTTGACATTCTTGGCCCCTTGACTTGACTTTTGGGCTTTTGACTTCCTTTATTC
>BQNB010211311.1:0-10208 GCA_026074375.1 Tanacetum coccineum
GACTAAAAAATTGTAGCTAATACATTCCCTTTTTGAAAACCGTAAAATGGGCTCTCTCATTTGTGTAGTTATATAATTTTAAAAATTCTGATTGTATATTTTGCATGTTATTTTATTATATATGAGATGTGTGCTAGACAGAAATAAATAACTAACTTAATGAACGCGTATTAAATCAAAGTAGTTGATGAATAGGACGTATAACTTGACTTCCAAGCCATTTTGCTAAAAAGAACGGTCTTTAGAAAAAAAATTATAATAGTCTCCCAACCCAATAGACACGGCCATATATGCCTACATATGAATGAGACTACTTTGATTTCCATTTTCCAATAAGTAGACTTTTAAATATTTGCTATAAAAATTACAAAAAACAGTGGTATTACCACAAATAGAATTAACTACTTTAACATACCTTTCACATGATGGCTAGCTTGATTGCATTTGCCTTAACCATTTCCCTTGCCTTCAATATAGCAACATCCCAATCAAATGTAACCCGAGGGTCGTCGTTAAGTCCTAATGGCGCCACCATGGTTGTCACCATCAGGATTATACGCCTTCGTTTTTTTTCTACCCACAAAAAGATGGTTACGCCCTCAGTATATACATGGCCCAAATTTCACAAAGGACCGTGGTTTGGACAGCCAGCCGTGTTAACCTTCCACTCACTACAACACAACAGGGCTAATGCTACGGTAGGAATCCGTAGCAAATCCGTTACAAATTTGCAACGGATTCCTACCCGTAACATTAATGCCCATGGAAATAAAAATTGCAAACGGGCTTTCATAACCCGAGCACCAAAATAATGCACTAACACGATGTTTCACCAAATTGAAGGAAAATTCCGTTTGTATGATGTATCAACCGATTTTCAACCGGATCAGTAATCCCTCGGTTTTGCAACGAGGTTTTTTCCACAGTAGATATTTTCTAGGAAATTGCAACGGTCTAATAGATTTGTTACAAAGGTTGCAACGGAATACTTTTTGCTACGAATTAGAAACGTAAAATTTTGAATTGGTGTAAATACTGTGACGGGTTTGCATGGGAGTTTAAACACACGATTCATACAAATCCATTATAAGAAAATTATATAAAAAAAACTAGCCTTTTTTCTACAGTATCTATACACCAAATATCAAAACGAATATATTTCTAAATATCACAAAATGAAACTCAATTTAATAATAGTACATTCGTCCATTCCACTAATCACTAACATGTAAGGTATCAAATCATAACAAACGTGGCACTTCTAAACAAAAAGTGCATACTACAAAACCCGTTTAACCTATTCAACCCATGTAACCTATTTAACCCGTCAACCCAAGTATATATACGGGTTAAATGGGTCAGACTCGGGTTATGTGTAAACAGGTTAGGGTTGACATAACTGACCCGATTATTTAAATGGATCAGGTTCTGGTTGGGGTTTTCTGACCCGTCAACCTGTCAACCCGAACCCGACAACCTGAACCTGAATTGCCACCCCTACTTCCTTGAATGTCTCATGTCTCTACATTCGCTCTCGTTTGCTCCAAGTCCTTCACCTATATTTTTAGTATATCAACCTACAAAACACAATAGTTAAACCAAGTATAAGTCCTTAATGTTACAAAATATATGATAGTCTGATGTAACATTAATATTAATATTGAGACACAATGGTTTATAGATTTTGTATACTGATATGAAGAAATTGTGTTGTCTAACATAGTATAAGTAGTATACTTATATTGACATGTACAGTATCTGTTTGAAGTTAAAATAAAGAAAATGTTTTGACAAAATTCAATACATGTTAGACTATTGTTACAACTTACAAGCCGTTGTACTGATCAATAACTTTACTTTGAGCACCCAATCTGATAACACCCCTAATAGCGGCCCGTGTTACTCAAAATGATCACATTTAACCCATTTTATACCATTTTAACACGTCAAGTCATAAGCATAAATCATTATGTAACCTTACAACACATTAACACAAAACAGAATCTCATATTAACATTATCAACCATTATTATACTTGTATACACATTGTGTTCATTTTTAACTTAATCAGATGTGTTAAGTCAAAGATAGCTATATTATACCTGCTTAAATCTCAGTGGATGTAAGGTAGTTGTATTATGAATGAAAGGTGTTCCCGTCAATACAAATACGGAATCAGACTCATTGTATGTCCCATATGTACTCACTCTGTTAAGCGAAGTGGCTTGGTTTCATAGCTCCTTAATATGTGGGTGTGATTCAACATACTCTCCATGACTCTCAGCCATACCCGCTTGATATTTTTCCTGTTAAAACCAGTCCAGAAATAGCGCTGAATTATTTCAATATATTTAATAGTGAAGTACTAAAAATGGCTAGTCGTAAAGAGTTATGCATACTTCCCAATATGTTCACATGACTTGTCATTAACCCATTTCGGCTCAACCATCTGAACCCCACTTAAGCCTGAATAACCATCCCCATTTGACTCACCTATCTCATCTGACTCGCCTGCCCAGTTGACCCATCTAACCCGACTGACCCATTTTCCCCAGCTAACCCATCATTAATACTTGACCTGGTCACAACTGTTTGATTGTAAGGTCATATTTGGCAAAACCAAAACCCAATCCAAATAACCCGTAACCTTACTCGAAATCACCCCTACCTATATTAAGTTTAGATTAAACAAAAAGGTTAGTGAAACTAGTCCTTAAGGTCAAACTTATATTAATCCTATACAAAAATACCTTTAGATGAGGGCTAAAAACTTCAAAATCAGCCATACAATCAATTATACATGGTTAAAATCAGTACATATAGCATACTCATATAAAGCCCAAATGAAAATACCTTAAAATGAACAAATTAGCTCAAATCATAGCATAATGTTAGATAAATACTTAAAGTTTGTACGCATAGTACAAATGCATAAATTTTTTACCCACGGAGGATGAGTGGTATTAACTAATGGTAATGTAGTGAACAAGCATTGGTGGTGGAATAGTAGTGTTGTTCTAATCAACTATGTAATATAGTCTTGATTAATCAAAATTAAAGACATTAGAAAAAGTCAAAATCAAACCAAAATTTATGTAACCATTAAAACTGTATTCAAATACTTGAAATCAAACATACGTATGTATAAATCCTAAACTAATTCCACTAACAGATTCAAGCATTATGATAAAGAATCAAATCATCCTCGATAGTTAAAATCATACCGACAAAGTCAAAATCAAGACATAAATGTCACCAAACCCAGATCCCTTCAATATAACACCAAATAATCTGTTGTTTAAGAACCCAAACTGCAGCCCCTTGGTTTTCGGGTTTTACAAAAGATTGGCTTGTCGAACCTGAAATCATGTTTTAATGTGAAATAAGATACATGATAGCACAATAATCTCATTAAAACGATATAAATAAAGCTTTAATGACCTTTAACGTTACATACCTTGTTTGTGGTGAATTTGGAAGGAACTTCAGGTGAAGCAAAGATAAATTGGATTGGCTTTTTTGTGTGTGGAGCTGCAAGTGAAAGAAACAAAAAGGGGGAAAGAGAGGCGGGAGACTTGAAAAAACAAAGCGGCAGATTGAAAATTTCATAAATTTTTGGTGTTTCGGAATTTTGACTTATCAAAAAGTATAATACTTTCTTTCTTTCTTTTTTTAACTTGAGTTTTCGACTTGATATTTCGAGCTGACTAATCCCAGAGCGACTAAATCGACTCAACTGGATACACACCCAAAGCTGCAGATGGCTGCTGATCAATACATGGAAACGAATTTGATGGGCGAACACACGTCTTCTTCAAAGGGAGATTGACCTGACGATCATCCTGATCGACGACATTCCGCTTCAACTCATTGAGACGACGAACATCCAAAGAAAACCTTCCAATTGACGAAACACCATGGAGTCGATAACCGTTGGAAGTACAGATGGCGTATGAGAGACGAATAGTCGAAAGATCACAACCTTGAGCAACTACACTATGTTCAAAGACTTAGGAACCAATTTCCTTTTAGTTTTCACTAGAAAATTATAGTATCGTAAACCGAAGTCGCAAAAGAAAGTAATAACTACCAATAGTTTATACAATAGCCTAACGACTAACAACACTTCATAACAATCAGGTAAACACCTAAATACTACTGGAAAAACATAATAAACATCCACATACGCAACTACATATAGAAAAAAACAAATAAAGGCAACCAAAGTAGATGCGTTTAATAGCAACACAACAGCAAGTCATGTTTCCCCAAATCATATAATCTCGAGTAAACTGCAAAATAGTTTTATGTTTCTCACGAAATACATCCTTGTGGAAAGAAAATGACAAAAATACCCCTGAAGTGGGGCCCAAAAAACTGGATATTTAACGAAGTTAGTGACGAGGGATGTATTTCGGCAAACGTTTGCCTAACGAGTGGTGTAAACTGCTAATAGTTTCGATCAGGGATGTATTTCGTGAGAAACATGAAACCACAAGGATGTATTTTAAAGTTTACTCTAAGATAAACGTAAGACCGGAAGGAGGCCTAAAAGGAAGTGGGCCAATAAATACAGGCCAGCGTTAGCCCACTGACGAAACGACAGAAAGGATTGCCGTTTTTGTTTTGATGTTTAGTATAGTTTACAATTACAATAGTAATATGGGCTACACTTTATAGTCTATCACACTTGACCATATGCATTTTCCCAAAAGTCAAATTGACAGAATGCTTTTTCTCTGGGCAGTATGCATTTTCACAAACAAAAGTCACATTGTTAAAACCAATGTTTTGAAAATCGGGTCTTTAATCGATCCGGTCGAGTCACCGGGTTACCGGTTCAACTGGTAGGACCGCCGGGTCAACCTGGTGAGTGTTACTATTTCCTCCTACAATATATCCATACAAATCCTCCTACACACACAATAATATTTAATGTTTTTTCTCCACTCATTATCTCTCCGCATCCAAACCGTCGGTTTTGACACTTGTCAGGATCGTGTGAGTAGGAGGATTTGTAGGCATATCAAGTAGGAGGAAATATCAATAAAAATGTAAAAACTATTTAGAAAAAAACACGAAAAAACTGAAACCCGGCCGGGTCTCGTGAACCGGGTTGACCCGGGTCTCGTGAACCGGGTTGACCCGGGTCGATCGAACCGGGTTTCAAAACATTGCAAAATATTTACTTGCAAAAGCATGCGTTATTTTGGATTTATTATAATTATGTTACAAAAATTCAATATTTTGCTCTACATATATATTTTAGATGCATTCCATTTTCCATGTTAAATAAAAAAATTACTTAAGTCGTCCGTTTATAGATATGTATATGATGTTTCGTTTGGCTCATTGGTTTTTTCTCTTTAGCAATATGAAGGAACCACATTGGATCCTTGGCTGGGTCCGCCACTGTGGTGGCAGGGTCCGACCTATAACTCATGCATACCCACGAAAAAAGTTAATATGATCACTATTTACTAAGTTATGTTTTGCAAATAATAAAAGTTGTTATGCTTGGTGTATACCTCAAGATTTATTAGATTTGTTATAGTGTTGTGGTTCCAAGTAGGATTTTCTCGATAGATCTTAACGAGATGAAACTTGAAAGCTTTATAAACATGCAGAGTTCCAACAACGAGTGTGATAAAATGCAATATTAGATGGGCTAGCTTCTGTGTTCGTACACTGACTGACTTATTCACAACTATTGCTGATTCAAATGCCATAACCAATTAATTCAGTTGGCAGGCACTCATAACATATTCATGGACTAAAAACTGTATTGTTTTTGGACTTTAGAAGTTCAAACTGGTTACCTTCCCTAGTAAACATAATGAATCCATATATCATGAGAAGCGGATGCAACTGCAAAAGGTAATGAAAGTTTAACCGCTTCTACCAACTAACTGGAATGAAGAGATGAACATGTTATCTCATGCATATATATGTAGTGAGTCAGGATCATGTAAGAACCGAAAATATGGGGACAACATAGCAACATGTGAATTTCTTGTATATACGTTTGAGGAATTCTGATAAAATTACACAGATGTATAGTTAGTTAAATGTATATTCCATTCGTTCAATTATGCATTTCTTGATTGTTTTTACATTCTCACCATACTAGCAGTTGTTTTACATGATTATGCCACTATACATGAACCTAATAGGGACAGAATCTGTGACCCTCCCTCTTACCATGACCCATCTTTACTGCTACCTTCACCACCCTCCTTAACCCCCATCTTTACCGATATCCTCTGATCTTAAATATACTCTCCATGCATTTTTAATGCATTCTCAGCATCCTCCTTTGTCTTAAAATACACAAACCCATACCTTTTTCCTTTGTGAATCTCAGCATATTTGAGCCCTCTATACAATATGAAGCTCTTCATGAGCTGAAAATACATAAAGTACAATTCTTTTAACAAAACTTGAAGAAAAAAAAAAAAAAAAAAAAAAACACTATAACGGCCTTCAAAATTACTGTATAGAAGCAATTTCAGTTGTTCATGTATTAGCTTATATACTGCGGTGAAAATGACTATAACCACAGGCCAAGAGACTATTGTAACAGTTTTGTTTGGTCCATTCAACCATAAAACTGCCAAAATGGTGAACGTGTGAAATGACCATGATATCCACCACCCCTCCCCTACCCTATTTTATAACCTTTTTAACTGGTGAACACCTTTATGCAGAAAATTGCTTGTAGAAACCATGTTTTGGTCTAGGTAAACGAGGCATTACAGTAAACATTGAATACAACTATCTTGGTTAAAATGTTTGCTGCATTCAGCTTTAACTCGTTTTGTCCTGAAAAAGATTGTAAACGTCTCATTTCGACATTATTCTAAAATTGACCCATTCGTCCTTTATAATCTTTACAAATATTTATAAGACTGGTCTTATCAGTAAGATCCTGAATTATATGAATGTATAATGCTTAGACTAATGGGTAAAAACTTAAAATACTTCTAAAACTGTATTTTTCCCCTTGAAATATGTTTTTAGTACCATACGCCTGCAAACAAAACTTGGCCAATATGGGATTCTTTCAATGTTTGGATAATCTCTTGGCATTGTTTCTAAAGTAGAAAAATCATACAGGTTATTATGTTTTATACTACTTTCGGTTCTTTGGGTGGCTTTGGAGAGATACCGAAATAGCGTCACGTTTAACTTCAACCGTTGAGGAAAGTGATCTAATTCGATAATGTTCGTTTTCTCTTCATTTTCGTGGCTTCACAATAGGGGGACCATATGGAAAGTTATCTTGGTATATGACATGGCTTTTCGTATTCCCCTTTCGACGCGCGTAATGGCTATGCTTAGTGCTGCTTTTGGTTTTTTCCTCGAAGCTGGGCGTTCAAGTTCGCTGGGTTGGGGTATCCTGTACGCCGCGTTTTTTCGTTTGGCATCTCGTAGGTTTTGAGGTGGTTCTTCTTTTCATCCCTTCTTCGGGACTTGTTTGGGGTTTCATCAAAATCCATACTGAAGTGAAAAAACCGGTGGCTCGGGCCTCCGGGTATGGAAGGTTTTCTTTTTGCAGAAGTGAATACCGATCCGGTCGGCCTTCGTGGTCCATAAAGTTTTTCATTCCCTTTGATTCCCTCGCAGTTAAAGTCTGGGATTTTACCATTTTTTGAATTGTTTTTGTTATCTTTATTGTTGATCTTTTGTTCTTTAAGTTTCTAGGTTCTTGCTAGACTCTTTTTTTATCTATACATTCTTTGACCGTTCAAAAAAAAAAAACTTAAAATACTTCTAAAACTGTATTTTTCCCCTTGAAATATGTTTTTAGTACCATACGCCTGCAAACAAAACTTGGCCAATATCCAACTTCAAAATTAGATTAACAGTTTCGTGGAATTAAATTTAATCCGGCCATTGTTATACAAAAGATTTTGAAGTTTTTAATGTAGGGTTAAACGGGTGTATTTACTGCCTAAAAATCTACAAATTGAAAGGCACATTCAATACGGGACAACTCATAAGCAATATGGATAGGATAGGATGAACTTGCACCAGAGACAACTATGAACTACTCCGTAATAAGAATAGGAATACATTTAGTTGGAAATGTACCACATCTTTAGTAAGACCTTTAGCTAAATTTTTCACGCTCCCCTAGCTTTCGTCTCTCGGTGTCGGTGTCGGCCCAGCAGAGTGCTTAAAGACAAAATTTTGTTTTTTTGCATAAGCTGTGTGCTGCAACAAAACATCAAATGAGATCAAAATCGTTAAATTCAGGTATTCAGTTAGCATGTAAACACGATTCAATTTAAGCATTTTGCAAATAGAAGTTAAGCAAATGAGGATCTTACTTTGAGCAAAACATCACTTCCACTAATTTTTCCAGCTTTCTAAAACACTGAAACAGTAAACGACCAAAAACACTTACATGCCACATAATAAGATTATATAAACAAGTCTGTACTAAACAGCAGATCACTAACCACTAGCTTCTGAGCAGCTTTACAGATTTCATAAACTTGAGCTTCTTTTAAACCTTTAATCCTCAAGTTCTATGATATAAAAATGACTTTAGTAAATAGTTACCAAATAATCAATCAAAATCCAAAAATATCCAGATTGTAATCAACCACCTTGGCGTACTTCATCAAGGTATTGATTTCTACATCTTCCGGCTTCTTCTTGACTGCTTCAGCACTTGTTCCCTGAGAAATCACTGAATAAACAGCACGAGAAAAGGTCACACTATGAAGTGAATATTTTACATAATTCTAGCTCATAGAGTATCTAATTATTCATGAAAGGAGTTAACTATGTATAACAATACTCATATTCTATAAAGCTTGGAATTAAGATGGACGGCTAGACTAGAACTCATAACTTCTAGCAACTATCAGGAGATAAGATTGTGTAAGTTTATGCTTACACTATGCATCATTACACACGCTTGTTACTCGAATTCGTGACAAGCAAATCAGATTAGTACAACAAATATTTCATACAAAGAATTTTGATAGTACAAAACATAAAACGATAAAGCATCATGCATCATTACACACATCGGTTATTATTCATGTGTGAACCAAACTAGTACAGTAAACTTGCTCACATTATTTGTGATCTCGATATTCAGTAGACAACATAAATTTGTACTTCCAGTAACAAACAACAAAACATGTATTACAAGAAAATCAGACAGAGGTACAGAAACTGACATATCAATTCTGCGTGTTTATGCTTACGCTAATGAAACGCCTAAATACGCTCGGCTACACACATTGATAACGATTCACGCATTACAAGAAAATCGAACTAGAAACTTGCTCACAAGTTAAACGATCACAAATTACGTTATTCAATATCATTTAACGCTAACGTTTTCACCGGAAGCTGTACGGACAATAACACTCAAAACGAATAAATTTCAAACTCATTGTTGTTTTTTCGCATAACCGTGTCCTGCAACAAAGCATGGTAACCTCTTCATAAATCATTATACTTAACAGGTTGTCTTCACAACATCCGTAACTCACTCTAAACGGATAAATTTCAAACTCATTCTAAATGTCTAAATTTCAAACTCGATTCTAAATGCCTAGATTTCAAACTCGAAATCTTATCATTAATAACTCGACTATAAACGCGTAAATCAGTAAACTGGAAACTTGTTCGTAACTCAAATCTAGACGCCTAAATTTCAAACTCGGAACCTGTGTATTCATCATCTTCATCATCTGTACTCGACACTGAAAACCTAAATAACTAACTCAAACATGTTCATTAATAATAGTCGACTCGAAACTCCTAAATCAGTAACTCTCGTTAATCATTCTCTAACTCAATTCTAAACTACTAAATAAACATCAAATGAGATCAAAATCGTTTAAGCAATCAATAACGTTTCAATAAACAAACAACAACAATTGGTGAAATTCAGGTATTGAGTTAGCACGTAAACACAATTCAATTTAAGCATTTTGCAAATAGAAGTTAAGCAAATGAGGATCTTACTTTGAGCGAAACATCACTTCCATGATCAAAAAACTTCTTAGTGGCAAGTTTAAACTTGCTATGACTATATATTTCTTCTGATTGAAAGCAGCATTTCCTCTTGATTTAGCTTCAGCAGCATTTTTCTTTGGGTCCGTTATCACCTGCAGCCAACATTTTAATGACAGAAAATGAAAGTGAAAACAAGCTTCTGAGTTTTACAAGCGTAGACGCAT
>BQNB010211317.1:0-10208 GCA_026074375.1 Tanacetum coccineum
TGAAAATATACACTCTCCTTTAACTAAAGAGCGAGTCCTAAGCTGACATTTAGTTATAAGTCGTATGTTTTGAGCAAACTTTTGAAACGTTTTTAATAAGAATGCTCGAAAACAAGAAGATTTCCATTCTTTTGAAGTTAAAGCGCAATGAAGCGTACACTTTACTTTTATTTAAAAACCAAGTTGTGCACTGATGTGGACACAAGTCATTTTGATGAGAAATATTTTGAAAGATTTTGAAAATGTTTTGAAATTTTTTGAATAATTTTGCTCATAAACAAGAAGATTTATCGTTTTTTCTTAAGATAAGTGCACTGACACGTATACTTTCTTTTCTTTGAAACACGGGTCTTGTACTGAAGTATACGAAAGCCATTGTATTGAGCTCAAAACTTTGATTGTTTTGAATAAACAATTCAAGACCGAGAAGATTGCTCTTCTTGTTTTTAGGATAAGTTATCTTTAAAGATAAACTTTCCTTTATTTGAAGCACGAGTTACAATCTGAAATAACTGTATGTCATTATTTTAAGCACGGGTTCTGATCTAAAGTAATGATGACATCAAATAACGTCACTTTTATAACATCATTTATCCCGTGTTTCTTACCTAATTTTTTTGAAAAAGGTTGCTTACCTATTTTATATAATTATTTCATGAATTGGTACTTAATCATTTATATTTGAGAATTGCAGTAATTATGAAGTACTTTGTGAAGATTAGCAAAAGGCACGCATTCTGGAGTTTAAACGAAGAAATCTGAAGAATACTGTTCTGACATCCAATACGTCGCATCCATCAAGGAAGATATGGCATACCCGTGCCTGCACATCACAAGAAACCATGAAGAATAAAGACCTATATGCCGTATCTAGAAGACCTTAATACGCCATATCAAAGATATAGTAATTAAATATTCTGGAAGATATTAAATGTGGTCCCTAATCCAAGAAACCCCCAATACGCCGTATTGACTTCATCCAATACGACGTATCAAAGGAATTCCAGGCACTATAAATAGAAACCCTCATACAAGTTTTAGGTGTGGCTTGATATAATTTTCGATACCAAAACCATTAAAGGGATGATTGTAGAAGACAAAGAAGAGCAGAAGAGGTCAAGCAAAGCTATTAATTCAATAGGAAACCCTTGTAATCCTATTACTCTTTTAATCATTTGATTTTTTGCGTCTCATTCGTTAACTCGGTTGTTTACCTTGGTTGATTGATTATTTTTTATGTATTTAATTACAATGGTTAAGGGCTAATACCCTGGGTTTTAGCTAGGATATGAAGGATTTAAATTGTTTAGTTTGTTGATATCGTTCTGCAGTAATTTATGTTGATATTGTTTTATAGTTTTATCAATTATAGACTTCGTCGCATCCATCAAGGAAGATATGGCATACCCGTGCCTGCACATCACAAGAAACCATGAAGAATAAAGACCTATATGCCGTATCTAGAAGACCTTAATACGCCATATCAAAGATATAGTAATTAAATATTCTGGAAGATATTAAATGTGGTCCCTAATCCAAGAAACCCCCAATACGCCGTATTGACTTCATCCAATACGACGTATCAAAGGAATTCCAGGCACTATAAATAGAAAACCTAAATACAAGTTTTAGGTGTGCTTGATCATATTTTCGATACCATAACCATAAAGGTTGATTTTCAGAAGACAAGAAGAGCAGAAGAGGTCAAGCAAAGCTATTAATTCAATAGGAAACACCTTGTAATCCCTATACTCTTTTAATCATTTGATTTTTGGTATCATTCGTTTAACTCGGTTAGTTTACCTTGGTTGATTGATTATTCATGTATTAATTACAATGGTTAAGGGCTAATACCCTCGGGTATTAGCTATGATTATGAAGATTTAAATGTTTAGTTTGTTGATATCGACTGCTTAATTTATCGTTGATCATTGTTTATGTTTATCAATTTATACTTGTTTACGTGCTTTTGTATGCCCTATTTTTACCTTTGGTTTATGTGAACAAGTTAGACTAGAAGATGACCTGGTATCAACAAATAATGTACTGATTCCTTTGGTAAAGACTTGGAAAGTAGACTATTAGAATATAAATTGTCATTAAGCAGTAAGTGGGTAAAGTCTCCATGAGCTAAGGTTTAATAAGATCACCATTAATAATCTCCTAATATAGATTATAATCAGCGAATAAGATTCTTTATGAGGATGCATTTAATTGTGATAGAATTCTATGCGTCTAGGTTTTAAGAAAAGTATCGCCTAAATCTTGGAATGATATGCCACCTCGAGATAAGCACTCATTGCACTAAAATAAACAAACCAACGTTTTAATTGGATTAATCATGGTTAATACAATTTTCTTATATTTGGATAGACTGCTCTTCTATCTTTTGATTATCTGCTTGCGTATGTTATTGTGTTTTAAATTGATCTAAGTTACCACAAAACTTGTGCCAGTCTCTCAGACTGAAAACCCCATTTATCCTTCAGAATTAAAATTAACATAGGTTTAACATACATTAGAATTTACATAGTTTAAATTAACTTAATTTAGTTAACCTAAGTATTGATAGAACTATAAGATTAATGCTTTTGCTCTTAGTGACCGACACTCTACTTACCAACGCAGCTACATCTGATCGGGTACACAGCCCGTTAAAGTGTTGTTTTAGGTAAAGTCAAAAAAATATAAATTTAAAACTTGATAACTAAAGTAACCACCTACACGATGACACATCAGGTTTTTGGCGTCGTTGCCGGGGTGTGAATTTGTTTAATCTTTATTTTTATTTAATATTTTGGTTTTAACCGTAGATTAATTTAACTCTAGATTAGCTTAACCCCTAAAATTAGTCTAATTTAGATTAGTGTAAAATTCTGTATATTTGTTTATTATTGTTTGCTTGCTTGTGTGTTTGTTTTGTTTGCTTTATTGTTTTCTATACACTGTTCTGGTCGATAACCTGATACGGCGGATTCACTTTAATTAAATACAGCGTATCTAATTTTCTTAACCAATACAACGTATCTGTTCAACAGATCTATACGGCATATTCAAATCAATTGAATACGACGTATAGATCACCTGATATAACAGTAGAAACATATTCTTCATATTTGGTTTCTGAGCTTGATTTTCTGTATTACCTTTCCTCTGAGCAAATCCTAATGATATTTTTTCCTTTGTTACAGATTGTACCAATCAGAGTGAGTAGACTAAAGAAGTAATGACATAAATTAAGACGAAAGCAATAATGGAAGAATTCATGACCAAAAACCAAGAAAATTGTTATTCAGGGATCACAAGTATTACGGTTAATGGTAAAGCTGCTTATGAACTAAAAAGAAGATTCTTTGATGATTTGCGCAAAAATGCCTTCAGTGGGACTAATGGGGAAGACGTTGTCGAACATATCACATACTTCCTTAAAATTGTTGACCCTATTGACTTACCCAATGTAAATCATGAACGACTTAGGCTTGTTGTTTTCCCGATCTCATTAGTTGGAAATGCAAGCAAATGGTTTGATGAATTTAAAGGCTCAATTACTATTTGGGTGCATTTGACTGAGAAGTTTTTTAGGAAATATTACCAGCCTTCTCGTAGTTGTAAGGATATGGGAACATATGCTGACATGGAATACGACCCATCTGATGTTGAATTTGGTAAATGATTAGCTTCAAAATTCTATAACCATAAGACAATGGATTAGTATACAAATAATGCATTATGACTCTATTGGAAGAGAGGTGATGAAGAAGTAGAACTTACTGATGAAGAATTCTCTTATCCTGATGACAAAAATTTGATTGATAAGAAGGAAGTTGCTGAAATCTTTAGGATCGAGACCAACATATTTGACTTCGAGACACCCTTATGCAAAGCATTTGATGAGTTCAATTATCTTCTTAAAGTTGATACGGAATTATTTACTCACGATATTGAAAGAACCAAGACTTATGAAGATTATATGAACGAATGGAATAATGAACTTAATGAGCCGTGGTCTGAGAATGGAGTACCATATGAAATATGTGATCATATTTGTGAACCTTTCTATTTCAAGAATGGGGAGGATAAATGGCCCACCTGCAATTCAAATAAAGATAGATTCTGTAACGGTGGAGAGTTACCAGGAATGATTCGGGTAGGTTACATGACCTACTTTCAAGATTATGAATGGTACGACAATTTGACAGATAGCAGTTTAAAAGAAGAAGCCCTGAAGCAGAAAACCATTTATGAAAAGTCGTGGGGAGACTCTACTCAAAGTGTGATAAATTTTTGCGCATGGTTAAAAAGATCTTTCAGAAACTTCCACGAACTCGATTATGAATTGTTGGTAAAGCTTCAAGAATGTTGGTGGAAAATAAATGATCATGAATGCTCTCCATTTACTAATTGAAGAGATCATATACGCGGACCATACACAAACGTCAATACTCCCTATGATCCTTATCTTGATAATAGGAATGGTAAAACAAGCAACAACTGTGATGTTCAGGAAGAGGAGGAACAACACGAAGAGGGACAGTGTGATTTGTTTGAGGATCCCACTCAAAAATAGCCAGTTTGCAAGATTAGAAGATTTTAGATGATCAAGTATTCATTTGGACAAGAAGAAGAGTATGTTGCTGTAAAGGAATATGAATACAATGATTTGAAAAATAAAGATGCATGTCAAGCTTACCAAGAGATATTTCTTAAGATGGACGAAGGATGGTTGGTGAGAAGGGCGGAGTAAAGGAAGCTAAAGAAAAGTCTGTAACACCCACATTTTTACATATAGCAGCGGAAGCTAATTTGGGGTATTACTTCAAAGGTACAACAATCATAATCATAGAAAACGAATAAAAAAGAGTCGTTTATGAAAATAAGTTATCATTTATTATTTCATCAGAGTTTTTATAAACGAGCGGTCCCAACATCTAAAATGCAACATTTGAATGATAACGGTTTTTCCATCTTCATGTCCTCGTCACTCCATGCCATTAGTTACCTGAGATAAAACATGCTAAAAAGTTAACACAAAGGTTGAGTGAAATCCATAGGTTTAAGTAATATAATTTGAATGCAAATGCGATATTCGGGTTACGTTGATACACACCCGGTATTGAAATCATATTTATTTATTGCCATTAGCTCATGAATCCGAAGCCTTGGGATATATATATGTTAATGCCCCTGCGGGTACCTTTGCCAAAATACCCGTGTGATTTCTAATGATGTGCAATTGGTTACTCGTAACTGGGTACACAAACGGGGAGTCCAGCCCAAATAGATCTATTCACAACATTCGCGCTTACTACGGAGAGTAATTAATGGTTCATGATTATGGGGACTTAAAGGCAAAGCAGTTACTTAGGCAATAGTAAATTGAAATAGCATACATAAATAATTGCATTCATGTTTATAACATGTATCTCCCTCGCGGGTTTATAAAAAGATTGAAATGCGAGGCTATGAACTCACCTGAACGGTTATAGGGAAATTGATAACAAGGTATATGAAATGAATAGTAACGGCTTCGTCACAAGCAACCTAGGGTAATACGTCAAGTCTTAGTTTGATTGAATATGTAAGATTTTACATCGATGTCGGTTTTGATATAAAAATTATCATAACACCGTTCGGGCCATCATAATTTAGAAGTCATTCAGTAAACGTTTGTGGAGCTAGGGCACTTTAAATCGTAAACCCAACAACTTAGACAAAACGTAATACCAAGATAAAACTTCTTAATATGAAGCTCCCTAGTATTGTGGTATGATATGGATCCGGGACATGATTTTTGAAAGCACATTGATGATGAATGATATAATGATTATAACATAAGTGGTTCTAAGCATTTTAATTAATATCTGGAAATGTTAAGCAGGTCAAGTGTTAATTAAAGTTATGGCTGGTAATGTTTTGAATATGATTTTATACTTTTTCAAAATGTTACATTTTAGACCCTGAAGTTTAAAAAGTAGCAAAATAGACCCTTGGAGTTTGCACTTTTACGAATTTGGTCCTTTAACTTTTAAAGATATACAAAGTAAACCTTGTACTTTAAAAAGTGACATAATAGACCCCTGTAGTTATAACTTTGATAAAATGACATTTTTAGTTCTTTTAGTTATAAGTTTCCAAAAGTTACGATATATACCCCTTGCATGGAAAATGTTTACAAAACATGTCCAAATTACCATGCAAGCTTATTTTAACATTTCAATAGACATTTATAAGTTATAATAAGCTAAAATATGAAGATTTAACACAACACAAGTTTAAAATAACGATTCGTTAAGCTAGGAAGCAAAACGGGCCATATTAGGGTTTCAAAACGAAAACGCTCGAGTTTTAAGATCAAATTCTTTCATGACTTATCAAAGACTTATTTTTAATTGATATTTAAGGCTTATTGGGATTGTGTAATAACCAAATTGTACCAGTTATAGCTTATAGATTAAGTAATAACACATGAAATTTGGGTTTTGGTGTGTACGGTTTTGGATCAAAAAGGTAAAACACATAGGTTTTTGAGTTCAAAGCTTTATTATTGTTTTTAGTATGTTCATATGAAACATTTTAAGGCGAAATGAATGCCAGAATTATAGCGTAGAGTACCTGGTTCTTCAGCTATATGCTAGAAACGGGTCGAAATCGAGACTTTTAGCTTCGTACGTCTAGAATAACGACTCCCGAGCTTCTTTTCTTGGTTTCTTTTGCTTCACTTCTGTACTTGAGCCTTCTTAAGACCTCTTAGGATCTATTAGAGCAAATTATTGCTTCTATGTAAGGGTTATAGAGGAGGAAGTGGGGGATGAAGAAAAATGAAGTGTTATGGTCCCTATTTATAGTCGAATTGAACTTGGAGGCCAAGGGAGGTTGTGTGATCTGGTGAGTACATGTAAGAGGTCTAGAGAGTGATGAGGAGGGTCTATTAGATGTGTTGGTTAAGCTAGAAACTAGCTTGGATGAGTTGTTTATCCCTTTGCATGCCGCGGCTAGAAATGGAAGAACAAGGAACCATGTGATTAATTTTATACTATATAAGATGAAGATATTTAAAGAGAGGTTCTTGTAAGAAGATATTGAGGTAAGGTTCTTGTCATTGAGGTGCTTGGTTTCAAGAAAAACTTTCAAAATGGGTCACTTTGCAAAGGTTTTAGATTTCGGGTACATTAGGGCTCAATTAGGGTTTTCAAGCTTGGATTTCATATATACTTGAAGGCTAATGATAGATATATGTTCATAAGACTTTTATTAAGGATTAATAACAAGAATTGATAGGTGGTTAGGGTTTAAAATGGGCAAAAATGAGTAAACGGGTCAAAAGTTACAATTAGGGCACAATTAGGGTTTCTTAGATTCGTTTTGCATATAGTTGAAGTAAAATGATGAAATGATGATGGAATATGATTGAGAATGTTGTAAATTAAGTTATTACAACTTATTTTGGTGTTGGTTTGGGTTTATAATGGATAAAAATCATGAAACGGGTCATGGTTTAAAAACTAGCTCGGTTTTAGGGTTTATGGTTTTGAATTAGGGTTTTGAGTGCAATAAGATGTATGAAAGCTTATGAATAGAATAATTAGGGTTTACACATTGTATATTGAGTGTAGTAGCTTGTACACAAATGATGGTGAAGAAATTAAAATGAAAACAGAGGTAAAACGGCTATTTTAGAGATCATGCTTAATGACTTATACATTGAGCTTTTAGAGACTTGTACTTTGACTTGAATGAAGTAAAATGATGAAATGATGATGGAATATGATTGAGAATGTTGTAAATTAAGTTATTACAACTTATTTTGGTGTTGGTTTGGGTTTATAATGGATAAAAATCATGAAACGGGTCATGGTTTAAAGCCCGTTTTGATATAATATTGCAATTGGTACCTTATATGAGTAATATACTTTGTAAAAATGATATTATGATATTGACTTAACATATTATGGTGTTTGCTTGACATATATGAAGATAAGATTGCCATAGGTAGGTTGCCTGAGCCCGTTAACTTTAGCTATGAAAGAAATGTTGCACATTAAGATATTGGCAAAGTAAGTAATGTAATAAAGTGAAAAATTTCCCTAAAAAAGGTGTGTTCATATATAATTGATAGATTGTAAATCATCTAACTTAATAGATGGATATTTACATTTATGAAAATTGCAGGTTGTTATAGTCCCCCATCCTTACAGAAATCTCGTCTCGAGATTTAATTGGATTTTGAAGTGATGATTGAAAATAGATGAGGATATTTGGCACAAATTTCGTCTTCACGTTCCCATGTAAACTCTGGTCCTCTTTTAGAGTTCCATCGCACTTTGACTATAGGAATACGACTTCGCTTTAGTTGCTTGACTTCATGATCCATTATCTCTACTGGTTCTTCTACAAAGTTGAGTTTGTCGTCGAGTTAAAGTTCTTTCATTGGAATGATGAGAGATTCATCGGATAAGCATTTCTTGAGATTAGAAACATGGAAATTATTGTAGATACTACTAAGCTCTTCAGGAGGTTCTAGTTTATACGCCACTGGGCCAATTCGTTCAAGAATTTTGAATGGTCCAATGTATCGGGGATTAAGCTTTCCTTGTTTTCCAAATCGAAAGATACTTTTGCGAGGTGATACTTTCAGCATAACACGATCGCCAACTTGAAATTCTAAAGGCTTTCACCTCATATTGGCGTAACTTCTTTGTTGATCTCTTGCAGCTTGCAAGCATTGACGAATTTGCACGATCTTTTCAGTGGTTTCTTGAATTATTTCTAGTCCTGTAAGTTGAGAATCTCCAACTTCGGCCCAACAAACAGGTGATCTACACTTTCGTCCATAAAGTGCTTCGAACGGTGCTGCCTTGATACTGGCATGATAACTGTTATTGTAGGAAAATTCTACCAATGGTAAATGTTTATCTCATCCTTTTCTGATATCTATAGCACAAGCTCGTAGCATGTCTTCGAGTGTTTGGATGGTCCTTTCACTTTGTCCATCGGTTTCAAGATGATATGCTATACTCATGTCTAATTAAGTACCCAATGCATTCTGTAATGACTGCCAGAATCTGGATGTGAAATGACTGTCATGATCTGAGATGATGGAAACTGGCACGCCATGTCAAGAGACTATTTCTTTGATGTATAACCTTGTAAGAGTTTCCATACTATCAGTCGCTACGTAGATTTGGTAAGGCGATCGGCAATGACCCAGATGGTGTCATGTCCGATTGAGGTTTTAGGTAGCTTTGAAACAAAATCCATTGTTATTCTTTCCCATTTTCACATACGAATTTCCGGTTGTACCAATAAGCCAGATGGATTTTGACATTCTGCTTTAACTCTAGAACATGTCAAACATTTGCCAACATATTCTGCGATGATTGCCTTCATGTTAGGCCACCAATAGAGTTTCTTTATATTGTGGTACATTTTATTAGAACCTTAGTGAATAGAATATTTCGATTTATGAGACTCATGCATGATCAAATCTCTTAATCCGCCAAAAAGTAGAAACCAGCTTTAGTTTTTAATACAACGAGTTCCATCAGGACGAATTTCAAATGATTTGTCCATTCCTCGTAGGTTCTCATTTTTGACATTTTCTTCTTTGAGGGCTTCATTTTGGGCTTCGAGAATTTGAGATGGTAATTTTAGATAAACGGTTAAGATTAATGCTCGAACTCAGAGAGGTTTGATTTGTTTCTTTCGGCTTAAGGCATCTGTCACAACATTTGCCTTTCCGGGATGATAGCAAATCTCACAATCGTAATCCGCGAGTAATTCTAACCATCAGCGTTGCCTCATATTCAATTCTTTTTGACGAAGAATATGTTGAAGGCTCTTGTGATCAGTGAAAACTGTACACTTTGTACCGTATAGATAGTGTCTCCATATTTTAAGAGCGAATACTACTGCTCCTAATTCAAGATCATGAGTGGTATAGTTTTCTTCATGAGGTTTGAGTTATCGAGATGCATAAGTAATAACTTTTTCTCTTTGCATTAATACAGCTCCTAGACCTTGAAGAGATGCATCACAGTAAACGACAAAATTATCATTTCCTTCTGGTAATGCTAAGATTGGTGCTTCACAAAGTTTTTGTTTAAGAAGTTGAAAAGCTAATTCTTGTTCTTCGCCCCAGATATAATTCTTGTTTTTCTGGGTTAATCTGGTCATAGGCTTTCCAATTTTTGAAAAACCTTCGATAAATC
>BQNB010211318.1:0-10208 GCA_026074375.1 Tanacetum coccineum
GTATTAGATTAGAGAGAGAAAGAAATAATACACACACTTATTATGAGACCTCACCCCTCCTTGGGAGGTAAGGAGGGGGTATTTATAGCCCACACCACACTAAACTATCTAAACATGTCATTATTAGTCCCTTAGTGTATGTCTATTTAATCTAAATGTAATTCCGTTAATGTCACTCACATTTTAAGGCTAACAATATTCCTCTAATGTGGTGACATACGGAATTACTTACAATGTTTCTAACAAGTAAAAATACAACAAAATAAAGTCTTCCAAGGCGCTTTCGATGTCGAGGATGTCATCTTTGTCTTCTAGTCTCCATAACTTGTACCCTAGCTTGAATCCTCTTTGTCTTTGCTTGTTGTTGGAACAATGTAATAGGTATGAACTGGATTAACTTCCCCCCAATTCATACTACACGTCTTAAAAAGCTTTCTTCATAGACTTATTTTTGATGAAGTTTCAGAATCAGCTTCCCCCCAAACCAATAGCCCTAACCTAAGCAAATTCTGAAATTTTGATGTACCTTGAACAATCTTTTATCTTTGAGATTTAAAGTGCACAACGAAATTTTGTAGAAGAACAAACAACCACACCAAATAATACTGCTTTTTGACATTTTGTCTTGGTGGTTATCCGTTCGGAGGAACATGCAAGAAATCAACAACAAATCTTCTCATGTATGCAGAATACTTCACACAAACCAATCAACTAAAGTAGAAACCATATTACCCATCACGAATATACAAAACCAATATCTTCATTGACCCGTAAAACCACACCACGTACACGTTTCTCCCCCCCCCCCCATGATGGTGACAAACTCTCGGAATCATCATTGACGTGTACACCCATATACTCGAGACGTTCTTGTCTTAAGCAATAATCTTGAAAAGTTTTGCATGACGTTGAGAAACTTTGAAAATTTTGCTCAGACTGTGAAGTACCATTAACATTATATTGCTCAAATACTATCCCGTAAGAATTGTCTGCTGATCACATCTCTACTCTTTATTCCTTATGACTAACTTTACTAACCTCATATTCTGTCGGCTATCTTTAGTGACCACTGATGGAGAAAACTCGATATTCTAAACTTGAAACTAAAGTACAATCCTCAAAATTTGTTACTTAAGCTCGCGCTATTATAGATTGAAGAACGGTGTAGAGAAGTCTGCAGCTTCATAATCCCTTAGTACATTATACCTTGTTTGGGAAGGCATAAGTAACTTACCTTTTAAAACTATCCACATATGCATCTACGTGTGACACTAAGCACTACAACGTAACTCCTTTAAGTGATAGTTATACACTGTGAGCACAACAACATAACTCCTTACATCAGGTATAACTAGATAGGTAAAGTCTTAATCTTTAACCTTATGTGCTCAAGCAAGTCATCAATTGATAGAGGGATTTGAAGAAAAGAATTAGAAAGTAAAAGAAATGCTCGATGATGAAATAAGTAGTCGCCTTCGTGAATTACCACTTCAATCTTAAATAAGAAATATCAAATCAATTTCGTAATCACCTTCACATTCACTAATTCGAATACTAGCCGTTTGACGTTTAAGTAAATCTTATAAAGGATCTTTTTTAGTGTAACGTATTGTGTTTGTATTGTTGTTGGTTTTGGTTTAAGGTTTGATTGCACCTTAACTAAGGACGAACAGAGAAATAAACTTGTCGTTAAGGGATATGTGTTGTCTAGTTAATGGTAGTTAGTAATATTACTAGTGAAGGACTGATGGTGAAAGATGTTTGTCGTTGATGTGTCATTGTGTGGTTGTAATTTATGTTTCAAGTTTTAAATTTATATTTTGTCGACTTAACCAAAAACAACACTTTAACGGCCAGTGTACCCGGTCAGATGAGAGTTTCGTGGTAAGTAGGGTGTCGTTCACTAAGAGCGAGAAACAATCTTTCAATTTATTAATATTTTGGTTAATAAATTAAGTTAATTCTATTCTATGTTAAACCTATGTTAATCCTAAATCTAAAGGATAAGGGGGTTTTCAGCCTGAGAGACTGGCACGGGTTTTGTGGTGACTAAAATCAACTTAAGACACTAAAACACACGCAAGTAAATTAACAGAAGATAAAAGAGCGGTCTAACCAAATATAAGAAAATTGTATTAACCATTATTAATCCAATCAGAAAGTTAGTTTGTTTATTTAGTTCAGTGATTACTTATCTCGAGGCGGCATATCATTCTTAAGACTTAGGCGATACTTCTTCCTAAGACCTAGATACGAAGAATTCTGTCACAATTAAACGTATCCGCATAAAGCATCCTTATTTGCTGATTATAATCTATCTTAGAGATTAAAGCAATGGTTATCTTGTTAAACCCTAGCTCATAGATACTTTACCCACTTACTGTTTAAAAGTAATTCATACACTAGTAGTCCACTAACCAAGTCTTTACCAATTAATTGAGAACGTACTCGTTGATCCCAAGGGTCACCTGCCGGTATAACTAAGCTCGCAATCTAAGGGCAAAGATAGGTTATTATTCGTGATCTTATTGGTCTAGATGTATAAATCACTATATGGAGAGCCATCCCGACATCTAGATTACTTGGTCCGTATCACTAGATCCAGTTGAATGATAGGTCGCATACAAAAGCACGTAAACAAGTATAAACTAATAAACATAAATGGTTAAGTCTATATATTACCAACGAACTTTCTAAAATTTACCGATATAGGTAACAAACTAATTTTATTACTAGTATAGGTATTGTGACCGGCTAATTTATTCCAATCTAGTCAATATGACCTGCTGAATTTCCACGTATTTAAATTTTATTTTTTTTAATTTCCATCTGTCTACTTTGTTGTCTTATTATTCCACGTAGATTTTTTTTAACCCGGCCCGTTAATAAATACCCTAAATCAAAACCCTAAAATACCCTAAATCAAATTCATCTCTTATTTTGTTTCTCTCCCGAAATCAAAACCCTAAAATACCCATACTCTAAATCAAATTCATCTCTTATTTTGTTTCTCTCCTAAATCAAAACCCTAAAATGTCTACCTACCTTCATGATCAAACTTGTGATTGTGGTCTCTCATTAAGAGTATTAACAGCATGGGCATCCACTAATCCAGCTCAAAGGTTTGTTGTTTTCCCTAATCAATCGAAACCCATGAAAAAGAAATGTGAAGTTTGGGATTGGCATGATCCTTAGATCGAATCGGATTTGTACAGGATAAATTTGTGCAAAATGTACAATACTTTGAACCCTCAACAAAGATGTCAACTAGGCCAATAAACCAGTCGTCAAGTGAGGATTGAAGGACTTGAAGCTGAATTGGCTGAGAAGAATTGGCATCTTTGACTTTTTGGAAGTCAATTTTGTTGCCTTTGCAATTTGTATGTGTTTGGTGCTTGCAATCAAATAGATGATGTTTAGGGTCTGTGTCATGATAAGGGTTATGTAGATTATTAGTGTAGGATTATCAATGTTTAGGTTAATGTTCACAAATAGGGTTGTATGAACTTAATTTCATGAATGAAAATGGTGTTTTGTAATGATTTTGTCTTGTATGAAATGATTTTGATGTTTATGGTTATGTATACTCATTTGTGACTCCTTTGTCCATTGGCATTAGTTCTGCACTTGCCCACTACACATGGAATTACACTCATTTGTGAACTACATTGGTTCTACAAGTATGGCCATTGCACATGGAAAAAGTGTATAGAATATACAAATGGTACTAAACAATCCCAGACAAATCACAGTCAAAGTAACATAAAGGATCAAAATAGCATTACCAAGATAAAGGCATTACAAGTGGGGAACATACCTATAGTTTTTCACAAAATTAAAGTATTGTTTAACACACCACTTTGACTAAATACCTAGCAAAACATAGATCATTGTTTAAGATAACAATTGGTAAATGCTACTTAACTAAACCATCAAGAACTAACATCAAAAGCCTTTTTAGTTGTTGATCCTGTGCCTTGTGCATCAAATTTAAACTTTTTTTCTTGCATGTTTCTAATTCACTCTGACATTCCTCTGTTAAAAACGTCAATCTTCAACTAAACTGCTTTGAAAAGAGTCTTGTCAAAGAAATGAAAGATGATTTAAAGTACGTCATGTCTCTTGAAGACAGTTTGATGAAACGTGTTTAATTTTGGACATTCAACAAGAATTTTTCAAGGACCAGTTTGAGTCAGTCAAATCTAAGTCATATAGCCATGTGTTATCAAAGAGATTTGTGAACAAAATTCTTCTTTGACAAATGAAAACACGTGTCTCAAAAAGACCATTTTCCAGATTTAAAAAGATTTTTCAAAAATGGAGGCAGAAAGTATTGCTTTTGAAATTGCACTTCAATATAAGGTTCAAGAGAACAATTCTTTGAAAACAATGCAAACGGAAAACGAGAATTTTATAGCATCATTACAAATTGAAAATGCACATTTGAAACAGACTTATAAAGATTTGTTTGAGTCAATTCAAAGTCAAGATATGAAACTAATAAAAGATGAAAGACGCAAACTTAAGTTCGATTTGATGAGATTGAGACTCCAAAATATTGAGTAGGAACATCGAGTGGTTCATTAATTAAAGAGAATTAACACTGAAGTCTTTACAAAAAATGTTTGAGTACAACAAAAGTCACGAGTTGCCAGACACAAGGTTCAAAGGTTTCTCAAAACGAAGCATAAAAATTTAAAGTCCCCTCAATTGTTATAAATTTACGGATAAAAAAGTTAGATAAGTTTTTCAAAAGATTGAATCAATAAAGAAAAAAAGATTGATCAAAAATCTCAATTGGTTTCCTTCAAAAATCTTTGTATGATTCTGATCCCTCACATGTTGAATTAGATTCGGGAGAGAAAAATATTAGTTTCGGAAATGAAACATTAAGTTTTGAAACAAAGATTAAGGAGCTTGAATTGACTTTAATTCAGCAAACAAAAGATTTTGAGGATGCCAAAGATGATTTTTCAAAGAAAACGAACAAGTTTAAAACATATTTTGAAATACTTGAAAGGACAAGAGTTGTCTTTGAACGACAATTGAATCATAAGATTCAAAGATTCAAAGCAAACAAAGAACAGATTTTGAAACCAATTGCTTCCTTTAGAATCAAAAATTGCATCAAGAGGTCATATTTCACATCAAAGAGATATAGCGACTTGATAACATCATACAATGGCCCTAAAAAGCAAAGTTTGATGCTCTAAACAAGACAAAGGAAATCTCACAATTTCAAACTTTCAACACCAATGTTAATGTTTCAAAGAAGATTCTATACGGTTGAAATCTTTCAAAGTCATATTAAGAAAAAGGTCCTCTCAGTTTACAGAATACTCTTGCAAAAAGATAGAAAAAACCCTAATGAAACCTCAAGTTTTTGAAACACCGACTTCTCAAAAGGCCTTCAAATCAATTGATTCAAGTAAGAAAAAGCATGTTTTTGAAACTCCAAAATCTCGTTCTACACCGGTAAGGCAAGTTTGGAGACCAAAGCAAAGTCATTCAAAACCTTACTACTCAGCTTCAAAAGTAGAAATGCTCTCAATGCAAAACAAAATGACTTCTAATATGTGCATAATCCAAATAGTGGAAATTCCCATTCATTTCCAAAATAATTCACAAAATGAAACACGGGTTACAACAAAGATGGAAAACTTCCTCTTCGTCAGATATAAAACTCTACAAGAAAAACAGTTTTTCTTAATAAATGGGAAAAAAAAGAATGTTTTAAATCTCCATGATTCCATGAGCATTATTTCCAAATAAAACACCGGTTTCTAGTCAGGTTGGAATTCAATTCTTTGCATAAAATGACACAACATTCATATGTGTTTTCAAAAATTGGTAAACACGTTGGCCCCGGGGCTTAATGTTCCAAAGTTTTTGGTCTAAATCTAATTGCTCAATACTGTTGGTTAAATCAGGTCACACCTGTACTTCAAATCAAAGAAAAATATACGTTTCAGGGTAGATTATCCCTTAACAACGAAAAGAGAATCTTTCGGTCTTAGAGCTATTTAATCCAAAACATTCAATGATTGTAGCATCAATAGTGGGTCGTAATTAAATAACAGATAACACTCGTGCTTTCAAAGAAAAAAAAGTCTACGTGATCAGTGCATCTTATCTAAGAAAAAGAGAAATCTTTTTTGTTTTTTGACCAAAATTTAAATCAAAAATTTCAAAAGGTTTTTCAAAATCTTTAAAATTTTGCTCATCAAAAGACTTTGTACATTTCTGTGCCACCAGGTTCTCCCCGGTGATGTTGTAGACTTTAAAACCTGGCTTGGTATATCTATTCGAGACCACAATAATGAGTACTATAGATTTAGATGGAGTAACTTGTTTAAATTGATAAATTTCTAGGATTACACCCAAAAAACCTATATATGTTGTGTTATTAACTAACTACACTAGTTAGTTAACCCCCATATAAACCCTTTGTTTACTCTCATTTTAAGAGTAAGATTCCCTAGAAAAACCAGTAGAGCCAATCCTTTAGGATAACACCAACTATTTGTTTCGTTACACCTTAACCTACCCTGTTAGATTAAGTCCATTTATCAGTTGCTAGTTACTTTAGTGTAAAGTATGTGTGTCTTGTGTCATTTTCTATCTCTGGTATTGGGAAAATTGCACATTGCAATTGGGAATGTAAAAGTAGTCAAACTCATGTATTTTTACTACCATCACAATTATTGGTACACCCGAAGAACGAAGAATTATGGAAGAAATTATCTGGAGCTATTATGATCATGAAGATGGTGAAATTACACTGAGATTCGTAGTATATTGTTTAAAAAATCGAAAAAAATTAGAAAATCGCTGCAAAAAAAGAGGAGGAAAATTTTGAAGATACTCGGTTCGTTAAAGCTTAAACCAATGGTAATATTTGAAGGATCAATTATTCGTTGATACGTGATTATAAATCAACAATGTAAAGTTTTGTATAAAGTGGTAGATATCGCCACTTTATTTTGTAAAAGTATGTATAGTATGGGATGATTGGGAGTTGACCGTTAGAGGAACGACAACTTAGGTTGTTGATCTATGTCGAAGACGTTTGTGTATATATTTATGAGTCTTTATCATGGTAACGGTCAGGAAAGTATCTAGCAACTTGTACCTTATTTGTTTGGACTTAGTCTATTTGTTTTGTAAATTTTTATTTAACAACAATTATTTCCCTTTCCTAATCTCTAACCCTTAGGTTTTATTCGAATGAGGATGCGAGCAATCACATGTGTCTATTTCGTCGTTACGGCCATGTATGTGTGATTTTGTCCGCCTTCTTGGTGAAAGATTAGAAGATCCATACCCTATATCACTTTTCGTCCTAACCCTTGGTTTTACTCGAGTGAGGGAATTGAATGCAATCATGTATGTCTATTCCATTGTTATGGATGTGTATATGTGGTTTGTCGCCCTTGCTGGTTTACGACTTTTGGTAAAGACTACTAGTCCTATTCTTTAGCTTATTCGAGTTAAGGTTTGAATGTAGTCATATGTGTCTATCCCATCGTTATGGGTGTGTATGTATGGTCTTTGTCACCTTTTCTAGAATATTGGTATCGATAGAGATTAGAAAGAGTGATTAAACCCTTTAAGACTTTTAACAACCCAATTTACCTTTATAAACTTGTTACTCCTTAACTTTAGTGGTGGAGATGTGTATCCTTGCCAAGCCTATGATAAAATACTCATCACGACCGAGCAATTGAGCGAATTAGTTACATGTTACCACATAGATTAGTCGAGTGATTTCAATGTTGTAAAATCGTAGAGGGGGGGGGGGGGTAAATACATTTCCTTTATAAACTTAAGACTTTTGTATCAAACAACCAATCAAGTTTATACTATAACAACTATACTAAATAAAATCAAACAAAAGCTATATTATCCACACACATATACAACTCAAAATTGAGCAGTGCAACATATATATAAGTGCTAAAAGCTATTATAAATGTTAAAGCGTTAAGTAAAAGAAGCGCAAACCGGAACGATGATTTCTAGTGGTTCGGCTACGAAAGCTACTCTTCGCCCTAATCACTCCCTAAGTACCAACTCGAGAGTTACATTCACTAGATCAAAACCTCAAGCTCCTTTAGGAGAGGATAAACCATACAACGTCGCTTACACTTTATCCGGTACTAAGCTAAATACCGAGTCCTACTTTGAGGTAGAACCAACCTAACGTCGCTTACACTTTATCTGGTACTAAGCTAAATACCAAGTCCTACTTCGAGGTAGAACCAACCTAACATCACTTACACTTTATCATGTACTAAGCTAAATATCGAGTCCTTCTTCGGATACAACTAAACCTGTTATGTTTTATGGCCCAAAATAACAAACCTTGTGTTTATGGCCTAAATACATAAACCATCTAACATCTAGTTTGTTGTATAATGATTGATACACAAATGTGTATAATGATGATCCAAGACATAATTGTCAATTGGATGTAAAAGCCTAATCTAAAACATCAAGATCACTAAGCATGATGTTATTGATGAAGATGACAAGTCTCTTGGCTTGTTGTGATTGATCTTCTTATATGTAGGTCCATGTGGTGATGATGAATGGCAAGATCTTAAGATTGCTTGAAAGGAGGATCAAGAGGAAATCATGCTTGCCAACCAAAAATAAAAGTTAAAAGCATTATGACAACGGGTTATTGGGGTTTGATGATATGATTAATTGTGTTTTTACATTATAAAAACTGTTTATAATGATCCCTAAATGTGTGTATAATATGGGAGAAAGGTGTGATTAAGAGTTATTTTTTTTTTTTTTTATTTTTTTTTTTTTGTCAAGAGATAAGCAAATGGTGCTATTTGTATTAAACCTAAATCTTGTCGTCATGGATCCAGGATCCAGTTATGGTAGATGGTGTCGTTTGTGGATCCGTGTGTGTGGCAGATTCAAAAAAAATAGTTGTATTTTTGTGTTTTGTAGTAATCCACCAAATCTTAACAAAATTTTCTTAATTGACCCATTACCAAACCCCACAACCCCATACTTAAATTATAATTAAAGTACAATAAGGCTTCAGAGCAAATATTTCTTAACTTAATATGGAAATATTTAGTAGATTTGGTTAGATTATGAAAGATTTATTGCATAAATAGCTAGACAAGAATTAATTAGTTTTGTCCTTATTTACTAATTAATTTGTCCTATTATCTAAAGTGGAAAGATATGTTTTGATCTTCTAAGATTTATTCCTAAAATGGAAGATCTTGTCTAGTTAAGCTAGTAATTAATATTGTCCTATTCTCTAATGTGATTAATTACTTGTTAATCATTTTCAATGGTTTGTTAAATGGGTTGATCATAATGCAACTTAACAAACATATTCATACCTTTTGTTGAAGCATGAGTAGACTCGAGACGTCGAGAGGTGTTGATGAATGTATGCGTTGATGAGTTGTGATCACGCGTAACTTGCACATTTTACGTTATGTATTACAAGTTACTTGTTTGTCATTATTAAAACCAAAGGACTTGTTTAGTTTAAATATCGTAATATTTGCACTAACAATCTCCCCCTTTTTGATGATGACAAATATGTAAACTTGTAACATAGTAAAATTTAAAAGTTACTCGTTTACACTTCCCTTCTCCCCCTTTTGTCGAAACAAAAAGGTGTATGCTTCAATCCTCCTCCGTCTACACTCTTCCATCCCTGTTGTCCTAAAAGGGAGTGTCCTTGGAGTTAAACTTTGTTTTTCCCTAGAAAGGCGAGCTTGCATCATCCCTAGTGAAGTTATACTTCAATCTTCATCTTCTAAGCAACTTTGAAGTATCCACATTGATGTTCTCGAGCTCCCCCTAGCTCATGGCACTCCTATGATTATTGACCTTGGTTGCTAACGAATCCATGGATCAAATTTCTTACAAAGACTTAACAAAAAATGTTAGTGCAAAATTAGATTCTCGGTTAGACGAGTATATGCAACTAAATGTATACAAGATGCACTCTTTAAGTGCGTGTCAAAATCTCCCCCTTGTTTGGGACACCAAGGTATTGAGTTATGGAAGTGTACTATAAAACAAAGTTAGTAGACAAGTGCACATATACATAATAACGATGATAGCTATGTATGTGATAAGAAAATAATATGAGAATAGTGTTTTAAACAAAGATTTAAAAACCCATATAGTATCATATAACATGATTATAAGATAAGTAGAAA
>BQNB010211319.1:0-10208 GCA_026074375.1 Tanacetum coccineum
TAAAATTATACACTACTTTCACATTGCCATTGCGTTGTGTAATTTTCCCGACCTAACTGTAGATAAAAAATTCACATACATACCCAATTGCATTGTGCAATTTTTCCGACCTAACCGTAGATAGAAAAATTTGCATTCCGACACAGGAAATACAATACTTTACACAAAAGCAACTAGCAACCGATTAAGGACTTAATATAATAAGGTAGGCTAAGGTGTAAAGGTGTAACGGAACAAATATTTGGTATAAGAAAAGAATGGAATGGCTCAGCAGGTTTTTCTAGAGGTATCTTACTCTAAAAATGAGAGTAAACAAAAGGGTTTATACGGGGGTTAACTAACCAGTGTAGTTAGTTAATACAACGTGTATAGGCTTTTTTGGTGTAATCCTAGAAATTTGGCTGTTTAAAAAATGTCACTCCATCTATTTAAAATAGTACTTATTATTGCGATCTTGAATAGATATACCAAGTCAAGTTCTAAAGTCTACAACATCACCGGCACGCTTAAAATTTGTGGAATTTGGGTAAACATTTGGAAATGGATAAGGCTAAATTCTCACAATATCTAACAAGGGTTATGTGTGCGGGTTGTGTAACTAATAATTTCATAAAAGTATGCTTGAATTTTTTTTTAATTTAGGCGTAATTTAAGCATTTTGTTGTGAAAATATGGACAAGTAAGTATTCTAATTCTCTTCCTCCCACTTGAAGTATACAAGAACCTCGTTGTATAAATATAACATTAAGTTAAAAGAATTAGAACGAGAAACTCCCCTGGGATTTGCTTGGTATGATTATCCATGTTGCGTTTACGAGCAAGATTGTGTGTTGTGAATGCGGGTCTGAATTCTAGCATGACTACAACACACTGAATTCCAGAATATAAATACTCCATCAAATTCGTCGTTTTCGTTCAGTAAGGTCCTGTATAAGATATAGGAAAAAACAATGCAATTCTATCTCCGGTATTCGACGGTTAGAAAACAAAAAACAAAAATAAAAAACTGTACAGGAAGTCGATACGTCGTATCCCAAAACTAGGATATGTCGTACTGAGACCTGTAAAAAGTATCTAAGGTACGGGTCAGACTGTCAAATACGTCGTATCATATTCATGAATACGCCGTATAGATAATATGACAATAATGTTTTAATAATGCAGAAAAGTAAAGGACTAGATAACGTCCAAACAATCAATACGTCGTATCCATTGAGATTGGATACGCCATATCAAAAGTCTAGGAAAACAGACTCGATAAAAATTAAAAAATAACATTCCGGGTTGTCTCCCGGCAAGCACTTTTGTTTATAGCGAAGACATTAAGTTAGACTTGTCTTCAGCTCTTCATTCCGCCCTTGTCACGGACTATCCTTCGTCTATGATACGAAAGATTCCATGGTAATCGTGACACGCATCTTCTTCGGTTCTAGTCAAATCGTTATACTCATATTCTTTAATATCAATATACTCCTCTGCTGGTCCAAAATAGTACTTGATCACCTCAAACCTTCCAATTTTGCAAATCGGCGGTTATTGGCAGGGATTTCCAAGCAATTCACACCTATCTTCTTCGTATTGCTCCTCCTCTTTGTTAGCATGATAAGATGCGTTATCTCGAACCAAGTCATTGTCAAGGTTGCCGATTCCATGATCATTATTCGGCTCCTTTTCTTCTTAAATAGCCTCCTCATATTCTTCCCTCTTGTCGTCACTTGATATAATGTCATCATTCAATACTTCATTATCACCACCTTTTATCCTAAATTCCCATAGTGTGTTCTTGGTTTTTCCATCCATTCTCCTATGGTTTCTGAATTTTGAATTCAACCAATTTATGAAGTCAAGATAATCTGGACCGTCATCTTTCTCATCGATAACCATCGTACTAGTACCAGACAATGGATAATATTTGCAAAAAAAATTTCTGTTAATTCTGCCCAAGTAGTGATAGTACCATCAATATCATCATTCCACCACTTACTTGCAGCTCCACTAAGCGAAAGTGGAAAAACGCGCATTCGAAGCTGATTGGGATCAACGTCAGGAATCTTAATTAACTCTAGTATCGCGAGGACTTTTGCAGTGTGGTTGACTACGTCATCGCCATTTGTTCCATTGAAAGAATTATCACGTAGTATATTCAGAATTTCATCACCTAGTTCGAATTTGGCATTATTGTTGAACTTTGGTGTAATGGTATTTTTGCCATAATCCGCTCGAACTTCCTTCATGTATTCTCCTAGTGTTGGTTCCTTTATAGTTTCAGTTACAACTTCTTCGATTGAGTCTTTGGAGTTAGCATAAAACATCAGCAGGATTTGCTCAGAAGAAAGTAAATACATAAAGCTTACCAGAAGCCCGAATATGAAAAATTTAAAGTTTGCTGTTGTATCAGATAGTCGATACGCCATATTCAATTGACTGAATAAGCCGTATTGATTGTTTGAATGGAATACGTTGTATTGGCTGAGAAAGGTTGATACGTCGTATTCAACTGGTGAATACGCCGTATCGATAATTCGACCAAAACAGTGTACAAAAAATAAAAATAAAACACAAAAGTAAAACAAACACACAAACAAAATAAAACTTTTAGGTGAAATGGACGATCCGACACTAAGACTCAAAAATAAAAATTATTTACACTAATTAAACTACACTAAATCTAGATTAATTAAAATTTAGAACAAAAATACTAATTAAAACAAGAATTAAACAACTTTACTCCCCGGCAGCGGCGCCAAAAACTTGATGTGTCGTTGTGCGTAGGTATATTAATTATCAGTTTTACATTATATTTTTCAACTTTACCTAAAAACAACACGACGGCCTGTGTACCCGAACAGTTGTAGGTTACGTTTTGTAAGTATTGTCGAACACTAATAAGCGAGAGCGTTAATTCCTTAGTCTATCAGTATTTTATTTTTCTACGTTAGTTCTAATCTAAGTTAATCTATATTAAACCTATGCTAAACCTAATTCTAACATGTAAAAAGGGGAGTGGGGTTTTCAGTTTGAGAGACTGACACAGGTTTTGGTTGAGTAACAAATTTTTATTGTAAATCACTTTAGTCATGGATACACACGTAAATTAATAATCAGAAAAAATAAAAAAGCGTCAAGTCTTTAAAAGTAAAAATGTAATAAACATGAAAATTCTAAATATAAACGCAGGTTTGTTTATTAGTGCAATGATTGACTTATCTCGAGGGGTATATCATTCCTAGATTTAGGCGGTACTTCTTCCTAAACCCTAGACACGCTAATTTTGTCACAATTAAACGCATCAGCATAAAGCAATCTTTAGTTGATTTAATCTATCTTAGGAAAGCAATAATGGTGATCTTATCGAATCCAAGCTCAACGAGACTTTACCAACTTACTGCTTAACGACTCCTTACATACTAGTAGTCTACAGTCCAAGTCCTTACCAAGGGAATTAGAATGTCATTTGTTGATCCCAGGTCACCTACTAGTCCAACTTGTTCACTAAACCAACGGTAAGGATAGGTCATTATTTGTGATCCTATGATTCTAGTAATGCAAGTCGCTATATGGAGAGCTATCCTGGTTAATCTAGTCTACCTGGTCAGCACAACTAGATCCAGTTGATTGATAGGTCTCATACAAAACAACGTAAACGAGTATAAATTGATAAACATAATCAACAATCAACGATAAATTAAGCAATCGAAATAAACAAACCAAACATTAAATCTTCATAAACATGGCTAATACCTAAAGGTATTAGCTAATAACCATTATATTGAATACAAACATAATAAACGAATCAACCAAGGTAACCTAACCTAGTTAAACAAATGATACCAAAAATTGAACGATTATTAGAGTATAGAAAACTTACAATGTGTTTCTAATGGAATTAAGCACGTTTGCGAGACATTCTTTCTCTCTTGCCTTTCCGAAAAATTGACTTTATGTGTAGGGTTTCGAAAATATGTTAAAGCATACCCTAAACTCATGTATTAGGGATTTATATTTATATGTCTAGAAATTCGTCGATAGCGCCGATTGTTAGAGTCAATACGACGTATTGATGGTTTTCATGTAGTTAGGGAGCACGTCAACTATCTTCCAGAATCTTCAAATACTCGATATTGGATACAGTGTACAGAGTCTTCTGTATACGGCGTATTACTCTTTAATTGTTTGGGGTTTCTAGTAAAAAGTGCAGGCACATATACGGCGTATCGTTCTTGAAGGATATGACGTATAGGTTTTCAGAACGGAACTCTTCAGATTTCTTCGTGTAAGCTCCAAAATGCGTGCCTTTTAGCATAACTTCACCAATTACTCCATAATTAATGCAAATATCCAATATAAACAATCAAGTACAAATTCATGCTATATTTATACAAAATGGGTAAGAAACATGGGATAAATGATGTTATAAAAGTGATGTTATATGATGTCATTAGTGATCTTATTGAATCCCGACTCATTGAGACTTTACTAACTTACTGCTTAACGGCTCTTTATATACTAGTAGTTCACTGTCCAGATCTTTACCCAAGGAATCAGAACATTATTTGTTGATCCTAGGTCACATGCTATTCCAACTTGTTCACTAAACCAGAGGCAAAGACAAGTCAATATTTGTGATCCTATTGCTCTTGATATATAAATTGCAATATGAAGAGCTATCCCGCATCCAGTCTACCTTGGTCATTTCTAGAAAACCAGTTGAATTAATGGTCGCAACTTAAGCACATAAACTAGTATAAATTGATAAACATAAAGCAACACACAACTTATAAGATGCAATCGAGATAAACATAAACCAAACATTAAAGTATCATGTTGATAGAAATAATGCCTAAAAACATTATTAATATTTTTCACATCCTTACGTTTTGATAATCGCAAAATATAAAAACGTTCAATGTAAAATTAAACGTAAACAAGTAATTAGTAGTTAATTTTCATTTCGATAATTTAATCACATAAAGTACGAATAAACATATGCTTAATCAATTTATAATCAAAGGAAATTTTTATTCAATCTTACAATCTTTATACAATGTTGTAGACAATTTGTATAAACATTACAAAACATTTTCTACAATTAAAAGCAATGGTTTATTCAAAATAAACATTTTGAAATTTAAAATTTCGAACCTAAAACGACTAGAAATGTTCCAGAAAATTCCCCTACACAAAAAGACAACTGTGGGAGACACTAGCCTAATGCCGGAAACGCCAAAAATACAAAAAAAGTGACAATACGGCCAGAAAAAAAATCGAAATGGGCGGCCCCCTTAATTTTAAGGGAACCGCCCCCCTATTTAAGGGGACTGCCCATAGACTGACGCTCCTCCAGTTTGTCCTATAAAATCTCTGGACTTTTCCCACAAATTTCTCACATTTTGCACTCATTCTTTCTGAAAAACAACCCATAAATCTCAACTAAAATCCTTTGATCCATTTTTTTTTATTCATAAAGCTTGTTCCAAGTGGATCCAATGCCTTAATTCTTCAAGTGCAAGATAAGAAATACTTTCCATCATCAAGTAAGAAGTATTAACACTCTAATTCAAATTGCAACCTTGTTACATCCATATCATAAATTGTAAATGATGTATACTTGTAAAGTTGTGTATTAGTTAGGATTTGGTAAATGTAGTAAGCATTGTTTAGAATCTTGTGAACTCTCCTAGTAGTGGATGAGATTAGTTGTGATATAAGTAGTGTAGAGAGGTGGAGTTGTTGTGAAGTTGTGAACAAGTTGTGAAGTTGTAAAGTTGTGAAGATGTTGTGAAGAAGTTGTGAAGTCGTGAAGAAGTCGTAAAGTTGTGAAGTCGTGAACAAGTTGTGAATTTGTGTTGTGATAGATTGGTTCTAGTGAAGATTAGAACTCGACATTTAGCTTAGTGTCGGAAATTGATATTACAACGATTTGTGTTACGTTTTTCTCCGCCATAAGAGAGTTTGTTGACATAGTGAAGAAAACTCTCGAGTTTGGTGCTCGAGGAGTGGAGTAGGCCGAAGAGGAGCTTCGTAATCGAACCACTATAAATCCTTTGCGAAGTGGATTGATCTTCCCACTCTTTCTCTTATTCTTTTATTTACTTTTACTCATTCTATATAGATCATATAGTTGCAAAGTATTGAATTCACAAAAAGTTGAATCTAAGTTTCATAAACAAACATACACAAAAATAAAATTAAAGAAGCGGTAATTATTCAACCCCTCCCCCTTCAAAGTTTCCACAATTGTGTATCAAAGAGCCACGTCAAACAAGATTTTTAAAATAAATTGTATTTTAAAACTTGAATCGATCTATGGAATCGGAAAATTATTTAGAAGGGCAATCTATGTAAAGACCACCACTATTTGAAAGTGATGGATTTATTTATTGGAAAAATAGATTCGAAACAGTAATGAAGTCAAAAGATCGTAGATCTTGGCATTATTACCTTGGTGATTTTCCTCCCATTCATTTAATCCCGGAAACTAAAATGGATGAAGTTGAATCTTTTTAATAAACAAAATGATTATCTTAAAAAAAACATTGCTAAAAATAATGACGCCAAAAATGGAATAATAATGCTTAATCCACGTAAAGAATATGAAAGAATTTTTATGTGTCAAACCGCAAAGAAAATTTGGGATACTTTGTTAATCACTCATCAAGGTAATAATCAAGTCAAAGCAAATAAAATAGATCTTCTTGTTCAACAATATGAACAATTCATAATTCCGAAAGAGGAATCAATAGATAATGCTTTTGCTAAATTTAACACTATTATTACTAGTCTAAAAGCACTTGATGAAGGTTTTTCTAGCAAGAATTGTGTTAGGAAATTTGTAACACCCCCAACATGGGTTGCAGCGGAATAAGGATCCGGGACATGTTACTTCAAGATCAACAGCACAAGATATATATAAGAACGACAAAAAAGTCGTTTAAATTGATACATTGGATTTAAATAAAAGACATATTAAAAAAGCTTATAGCTTTACTTGTTCTTTGTTTAATATTACAAAAGATAACATAGATTTCCCAAAACATGATGCACATATATCTTTAACAGTGCAATCTAAAACATAATCCAATGCATCCTTGGCACCTCGTGCCTATTGACCTCCTGAAAACATTGCTTAAAACGTCAACAAAATTGTTGGTGAATTCATAAGGTTTTATGTATTCTAAATATGCAGACCGCAAGATTTTCTCCGTGATTTAACACATATGCCAACATTCACAAAACCAGATTACTTTGAACTAAGCTCAGACACTGAAGCCAACCTGTATTTTGCTATTTAGCAGTTATTTTTTTCCCGTACAGATGTGTAACCCGCAACATCTAAGTCCACATGGTCAACGTCGTGCCCGGTGATAGTTAAACACCAAACGGAGGTTAATCCCAATAGAATCTATTTATAACATTCGTGCTCACATGGGGCTCAGGAGGGTTATCGCACTTAGGCAAACACATAATCAATCGACTTTTATAAACACTTGCGTCCAATTGTTAAAAACAAAGCATGTTTCCACCCCGAAATAATAGTAAATTAGTAAAAACAGAAAAAGTGGGGCTATGACTCACCTAGAGTACAGAAGTCCCAATAATCATATATAAAACTTCACGCAAAGACGATAGATGCAACTATTTTAAATTAAGGTCGTATAAGTACTGAGTACTATTAATTAATAACAATAATATAATCTTATAGTGTTACCCTCATACTATCGTTCGGGCTATCATAATTAAAGAGGTCATGACATGACGTACGAGGAGTTAGGACACTTTAAATCGTAAATCCAACAACTCGTAGATACGCCATCCGAAGAGGCCTCATTATGAAACTCCCTAGTATTATAGCACTTGTGATAACCACACAATATTCCTATAAATCATAATCACCGACTGAATCGTTTTAGTAAAATAGTTTTAATAAAGTGAAAACGGTATATAAAATAACTTTTCGAACAAATGACCTAATATGTTCGTTATAAGTCGTTGCTCGCGTTTCTTACGTCGCACGCTTTCCGAGTAAGAGCGAGTGAAACAAAATATTACATTTTCAAGTTTTTGAATCTGCGATGAATAGTGTTTTTTTACTTTCACAGACAGCTATTTTCTCGGTTTTAGTTTTTTAATTAGCGAAATAGTAATCGTAATAACTATATATCTGTTTTAATCCCGATTTAGTGATTCCTTGGGTTAACGTCCTTGTTATTAAAAGAGGATAATTATAATTTTAAAGTTAATCCCACAGATGATATACTATTTACTGTTCATAAGTTTTATAAAATTAACATTTATAAACTTTAATCATCTGTAAATTTCGTAGTTTCTTTCATTATAGTTCCGTTTTTAACGATTCTTTCGAGTACGATCTCGTAAATAAATGTTATATCATATTTTAGATTTTTAAAAACATAACATTTCTATAATTAAAAGTAAATTTTAATAAAAATAGTTTGTAAAAGTATAAACTATCGTAAACTTGTAAATGACGTATCTTCTTCGTTATAATCGTGTTTTCGAGCTCTTTATGACCCATCGATCCTTGTAACATTAAGTATTTTAAAAATTCATTAAAACATATATGTATTTTAGAATTACAAAACAGCCCCTAAGATATTCATTTTTCAAAATGGTTATCTTTAAGAAAACCTTGTTTTATGTATTATCATTAGTTTAGTAGTTTAATAAGAAACCCTTATAACTATTTACACACAATGATACTTATAATAATGTCCAAGATCATCCATAGTCCTTATAAATTCATTGTAATAAGTTTAACAATTTACTTTCCATTATTTTCACATGTGAAGATTAAGAAACCTTATAAAACCCTAATTTAACCTAAACATGTTTATACTTAATCCATAGGTTAACATACTTTTACATTTATTTTTCCATGATATTTATAACCATATGACATAAGAATAAGTGCATAAAATCATAAACATAAATAATAACTCATTTTACATATTTAAAAGTCCTTAGTGGTGATTATAGCCATATTTAACATATAACACATAAAATCATAAGAAATAAAAGTATAAAGGAATTAGGAAGACCTTAGTGATAATGTATGAGATGAGAAATAAGTTCTAAACCCGTGTTTAGATTCAAAACCAAAGCTTACAAGCTTATAAACCCTAGATTAGGTTTGAAACCCTAATCTTCCCTTTTCTTCCTTAATCCTTGCAAATGATGAACCAATGCTTGCAAACACCTTAGTATGCCTTAGGATTGATGTGTAAAGGGTTGTATGGATTGTATAAAAATTTTGTATGGTTTGATTATATGAGCTTATTGAGCCGTGGGTTAGGAGAGGAAGAGGAAGAGAGTTTTTGTGATTTATTGTTAAGTGTTTAAGAAAGGAAGAGTGCATGCATGCTATATATAGTCAAAATATCTAACTAACCTAACCATGGTTACTTTCTAACCCTTGCACAAGGTTAAATTGCCAAGTGGTTCATGGTGTAAGAGATGGTTCCCTATGATCTTTATAATATCTAGATTTTTAGCAAGTTGATAAGTCTTGGTCATAACTTGAAAATTTCGGCCACATATACATATATGTGATGTTATATTTATTATTTTGGGTATTGGGTATAATCGTGGGTATTCGTTTAAGCGTAGTTAGGTTTTGGTGCTTCCGGGAATGCCGAAACGCGTTTTATCGCGAAACGTAAGCATTTTACGTAGCCAATAAAAATAAGATGAACAAAGTTATTTATAATAATCATATAACACTTGCTTGATGTAAACATTTAATCGTTTAATGCCCATTTACATTGAATGATCATTTTTAGTTTACGCGATTTAACTTAACGTTTACGGTTTAAGAGCAAACGCGTAAAACCCTAAAAATAAATTGTGAATTACATAATGTCATACAATGACCTAAAACACGAGGTGCTATATAAAGGGGTGTAAAGGACATGTAGCAAATTATCTATGCTAAAAAGTTTTAAAAACAAGTTTAAACATATTTTTAACAAAAAGATCAAAAGGTTATGTTTTAATTCGAATAATAATGTATTTATTTTATAGTTTTATAAAATACTACATGTTACAAGGATCGTAGGCATATTAAGAATTCAAAAACCGAGCTATAACGAAGAAGTTATGCTATTTGCAAGTTTATATAATTAAATATATAAAAATACTTTATAAAAATTAATGTTGACATCAGATACTTTGTGGAAAATACTTTATAG
>BQNB010211322.1:0-10208 GCA_026074375.1 Tanacetum coccineum
TACGGACGAAAACGGATAAAAACAAACGGAAACCTATAAAAACGTATAAAACGTGTAAAAACATATAAAACGTGTAAAAACATATAAAAACGTATAAAGCAAATGAAAAAAAGGGACCAAAACGGATAAAAACAGACGAGAATGTATAAAAACGGAGGAAACGTACAAAACGTATAAAAACAAACGAAGATGGATAAAAACTGATGTAAATGAAGAAAATCGGACGAAAACGATCAAAACTGGAAAAAACAGACGACAATGGATAAAAACGGACAACAATGAATAAAAACTGACAAAAACGTATAAAACGGACGAAAACGATCAAAAACGTATAAAAGCGGACAAAAATGAATAAAAATTGACGAAAACGATATAAAAACGGAAGAAAATGATAACAAATGTATAAATACGGACGAAAACGATCAAAACATATAAAAACGGACGAAAACAGACAAAAATGAATAAAACGGACGAAAACTTATAAAACGGACGAAAACGTATAAAAACGGGCGAAAACGGATAAAAAACTATAAAAACGGGCGAAAAAGTGCAAAAACGGATTAAAACGTGCAAAAGCGGATAAAAACGTTCAAAAACGATCAAAAATCATATGAAAACGTATAAAAATGGGCTAAAACGGACGAAAACGTATAAAAACGGACGGAAATGGATAAAAACCGACGAAAATGAAAAATGTACGAAAACGTACAAAAATGTATAATGACGAATAAAAACGTATAAACCAAATTTGGACCATTTGCCAGGCCCGGTTGTCAGCATGGGCGGGGGCCTAAAATTTTAAAGGGGCACCAAAAGATTAAGTCCAACATAATGACATATATACCTATGTAAACCAGATGCCTTTAACAGCCAATATTACCACTTTAGATCCAGAGTTGAAGGCTCATTTGTAGCATAACACTTTTCTTTATTTCTGACTCAATCTGAATATACGAAAGTATTGAAGCAAGAACTATAAGTAACCATTCAATTTCGTAGTACTTGTAACTTGTAACATATATGTAAGTTACCAACATTTGCTTTGTACTTGGTATTATTTTTGTTGAAACTTAGAGCTGTTGAACATAGTTGTGTTACCAATATTTGTTTTGAAGTAATTTTTATGTTATAAATATCACAAAATTTTTTTTGAACGGCAAATATGGAATATATAAAAAAAAGAGACTAGCAAGACGCTAGAAACTTAAAGTACAATATATAGGAGTCTAGTTTTAACAAAGATATATTTCTTAACTCAAAAAATGGTTAAAATCCCGAGACTTAAACTAGTGAGGAATCAAAAGGGATGCATAAAATTTTGACACGAGGCGAGGATCGGGTTTCACTTCGGCAAAAAGAAAAAAACCCCCCCAACCCGGAGGCGAGCCACGGTTTCACTTCGGGAGGATTTTGATGAAACCCCCAAACAGTCCGGAGAGAATGAAGAAAGAAGAACCATCCTCAAAAACGAACGAAGATGCCAAACGAAAAAACCTTGTGGTACTGGTTAGCCAAAGCCAACGCGAACTTGGAAACGCCATTTGCTTCAGGAAATAACACAAAAAGCAGCTCTAAACCATTGCCAATTTAAGCCGGGATCTAAAATGGGATCATAAGCCAGTCATCCAACTTTGATAACTTTATTATGTTCCCTATGTGAAAAGCCGACGAAATGAAGAGAAACGAACATTATCGAATATATCACTTTTCCTCAACGGTTGAGAGCTAAACGTGACGCTATTTCGGTATCTCCAAAGCCACAAATGGAGATAATCAACAACTTAGTTTACAAATTGCTAAAAGAATGACACTTTTTTAAACAAAAAACGCTTGTATTCCTTTTCTTATATTATAACATTCTTTCAGTATTAGCATTAATCAACTTGCTAATACATACATAAAGTTTGCGCGTTAGAAGGGCCTAATGTTTTAGCTACGCCCAGGGCCACCAAAATTCTTGAGACGGCCCTGCCATTTGCCCACCGGGTTTTATTTTGTTAAGAGAAAAAAATAGAGAAGGGTAAAATGAGATTTTTTTTATATAAAATTGGAAAATAAAGTGTGACTAAAGGTTTTCAGTTTTCCATTTTCCCCCCAACTAAAACACACCCTAAATTCTTAAAATGAAAACAGTACCTTCACTGTGACGTCATAAGGAAAGGGCCAAACGAATGCATTATGAGCCGAGGCTCGTTCACGAAGGGACCTATTAGCCGCTTCGAGTAGAGCGGAGCTAATGTCGATTGCGCGATGAATGAAATCATTTTGTTGGGAATTGGTGGATTGTGATTCAATACATGTCAGAAGCATTGCGATATTTGGCTCATTTTGTTCACAATTGGACAGTCTTTTCAGCGATATTTTTTTCCCGAATAAATATATATATATAGGGATGGGATCATGAGAAAACCTAATTTCGGTGGAAAACCCAGAAAACCCAGAAAAACCAAACAAATGCCCTAAAAAAACCAAACAGATGCCCTAATTTTTTCAGGCTAAAAATTGTTTTTTCAGGCAAATATGGCCTCGATTTACTCTCTGTAAAAACCCAAAAAAACCAAACAGATGCCCTAAAAAACTAAACAGATGCCCTAAAAAATCTTTTATATAGCCTGAAAAAATTAGGGCATCTGTTTGGTTTTTTTAGGGCATTTGTTTGGTTTTTCTAGGTTTTCTGGGTTTTCTACCAAAATAAGGTTTTCTCATGATCCCATCCCTATATATATATATATATATATATATATATACTAGTTACGTAACCCGCCCGACGGGCGGGTTTGTTTCTTTTTTTTTTAGTTTAAACAGTATATATTGTTTTATTGAAATCCAGATGAACATACTAAGTCGACCGACCCACTGTGGACACGTGAGGTAGACCGACCAACGGGAGACAAAAATATGGGCGGAGGGAGGGATCCTTGGATGAGGGGCACTCTTAGAATGTCCTTTCTCAGAGCAGGGAGTAAGACAGGCATGCATGGAGTAAGTCAGACGTCCTTGTGTTATTGTCCGAAGTGCCCTTGTGATAGTGTGCTTGTGTTATTGTCCTTGCTTTCTGTCCTTGGGCGGGTTCGGTTCATAAACTTTATGTGAGACAATGTTTGTCGTTTAGTTTTAATGGTTGTCGTGTTTGTGTAAACATAGAATCTTCATTCCTCTTGTTCGTTTGATTCTTAACAGTGTGACATAGAGCTGTCCATAGTTGCAAAGCCCGCCCGATGGGCGGGTTTGTTTTGTGAATATCGTTTGAAAAAATTAAATAAAGATAAATTAACTATAAACATACGGAATTATTTATCGAATAAAAGAAAAGTAAACTAAATATTTATATATAATGAATCCCTCATTGTGATGTTCTGGTTTCCGTAGCTTTATGCTGCAACATCAATTACCTAAACCCAAACCTACTTTATGAACACATATCACACCTCACCAAAATTTAACCTAATAAACATCGTTAATTAATATATCTTTTTAACACCTAAATCTAATCACAATTAACAGACCTTCGTTTCTAAGATAAACTTTACAACATCACATAGACCTAACTTACAACTACACATCTCATCTAACTTACTACCAACTCAAACTCATTCACAATCATATCACTACCGCTGCAAAAACCTCGAATATAACCTAACTCTAAGCCGAGTACACAATCATTCTTCTCCGGAACCAAAACATCGATAATAAAACCTAGATCTAATAATTCAAACTAATTCAAAATCACACGATTGCAATAACATAAAAAAACCTCAAACAAAACCTAAAACTAATCACAATAAAACCTCAAACTCTAAGCCAATTACACCATCATTCTTCTCCGAAACTGAGGATCGGCAATAAAATCTAAATCTAAGAATTCAAACTAATTCCAAATCACATCATTGCAATCAACTACAAAAACCTCAAATAAAACCTAAAACTAATCACAATAAAACCTAAATCTACTCGTATTGAATCCTTGTATACGCAACATCAAAATCACATTATTCCGCTCATCTACAAAAACCTCAACTAAAACCTAAACCTAATCACAATAAAACCTAAAACCTAAATCTACATGTATAGTCGTATATAATGCAATTAAATTATCGATATACAAACTAAAAGATATGTTTGATACCTACAAAAGAAGAATGTAAAGCATCTTTTTTTATCCTTGACAAAAATATCAACCCTGAAATAGTTACTGTCAAAAGGAATAAGTTATATTAGTTAAATTAAGCGGCCAAGTTGCTAAAGGTTATAAAAATGTTCGACTTAGCAATCCGGAATTCACATCGGCGTTTTGAATGTTGTGTAGTTTTAGGAATCAAACCTGAATAAGGATGATATTAGCACCCTTCTCATGAGCCGATGTCACCAGCCTACAATGCAAAACATTCTTTGAGACACCAAAGATATAATAGAAGAAACTAATGTCGTTGAAATACGATACAACATGAAAATATGAAATCTCAACACCGATAAATATTGCAGCATATCTGCTATGGCAGGCATGACCGCGAACAACCTTTATAAAGGTTTGTTGATGATCCATGTAAGGTTTTGCTCGCTGAATGTAATCTTCCCTTTGTGCTTGACAAAAATAATAGCCCTCAAATAGTTCCTGTCAAAAGGGAGAACATAACCCGCCCAACGGGCGGGTTCGGTTCATAACACTTTTTTTAAGATAATGTTTGTCGTTTAGTTCTAATGGTTTTCGTGTTTTTGTAAACATAGAATCTTCATTATACGTGTAGAACGAATGAATTAATGTAGATTAAACAATACTCTTAGTTAATTGTGACTTAAAAATTAATGTGCTAATCTAAATAAGAATTAGACAATTCGAAAGATTAGCCATATACCTCATAATTTTAGGGTTTTTGAGGAAAAAAAAAGTATTTTATAGAACGAAACAACTAAATACAACGACCAACATATGCCTTTTTCTATCTTTGACCTCAACATATTCCAAGTGCCGTTATAATATAGATAGGCTTCATATGTTTCAATGAATAAAAAAAATATCCAAAACAAAGTATATTACAAAATTTAATCAATGATAGAATGAATTAATCTATTGTTTAAGTAACATCATACAGCAAAGGATGGCAATTGTGGCTACATGGCCCCTAGCCCAGAAGGCGTAGCGAGCCCACACAACCAGGTTGGGTCCAGCCCAGAAGGCAATGGCACCCTTCCCTTTACGCACGCAGGAGGAAACCCCTATCGCCCTAAACAAGACTTGAACGTGAGACATTTCCTAGGAGGGTAAAACCTCCATACCATTATACCAGAGGCCCGTTGGTCCATATTCTCACTTCTACAACCATTTAACAATCAATATGACAAAAGTGTCTAAAATTCTTTATTAATTGTCACAAGTTTTTGGAAACCGCGCTTCGCGGCGGCGTGTTTTATCTTTACAAATGCATATAAGTAGAGAAGAAAATAGTAATATGAAATAATCACTTAATAAATATATTCATTTGACCATTTCATAGCTGGCTTTGTTTACTGAGGTAAACTTAAATTTCATATTGATCTCACACAAATTGAAATGAAGATGTCAAAGCCTTAGGAGTCAACTGTTTGAATAATTAAAATGATAGATTGAACTACAAAAGAATAATAAACTTGACAAAGTCCCATCTGTTGCATCAGGAACAACTGTGTAGAACTTGCATTGAAACTTTGAAAGTTGCTAAAGAAGCCTATCGAACACTAAGAAAAAACACCTCTGCTTTTACGATCGCATCTGGTGACTCTTTCCGCAAGCAATGATCAGCAATATCACGCAACATCTTGCAGTACGAACCAAAACCTTCATTACCTCACCGTTCACACATCTCTTAAAGTTCTTGTGGAATCTTATTACCGTCTTCAAGGCAATGAGCAAAGCTTTCTTGATACGCAGGCTCAATGGCCCAAAACTCTAAAATTGCCACATGGTATTCAACTTTTGAACTCGTTAAGCTCTATAGAGAACTGTAAAAGAGCAAACAGCGTGGGCTTTAGGAATGCGAAGGTCATCCTATAAGTGAACTAATTTTTATTATAGTGATCCAAATATTAGATCCACTTTATACATCATCGAGTTATCTATGTGATTTCATGAATGCCAAGCCAGGCAAGCTGAAGGAGGTACAATTTTTCATAAGGTCAAAAGTTGAAACCATTGAATTCAAATCAATTCAAGAACAATTTTGTTACCACTCGTCAGAAAAATAATTGTGGATTAGGGTACCTGCAATATTTGCCATTTGCGTTTCGAGTAATGACACTCGTAAGTGAAACATGAAAATTGGAAGCTGCTTATTTGAACCAATTGATCTAGTCTTTAAGAGAAGCCATACAACCTAAGATAACTTCCATATCGGATTCGTCATTATGTTCCTTACATGTAAAGCCCTGTTCTTCGATGTCTGCAAGTTTGTTTAGTTGTAAATTGGTTCATCATGATTGTTGTTTTTTGCACGTATTTGAAGTGTGTGTTTTGTTTTTTGGGGTACTTAGGCATGGCATAATTCCATAATCTGTTGTTTACGTCAACTTAGTAATCTTTAATGTATTCTGAAATAGATTCATGTCAATGGATGGTTTAGTCTATTAGTACAACCTAATCTATGTTAATGTAATGTATGAATGGATGCTTTGTTGGTTTAGTCCAAAAGTGTTGGTTTCAAAAATGTATTGTAATTATATTGTAATTTAGTAAGTTTGGTTATAATTTTACATCACACTTTGGTTGCACCGATTCATGTTCTTTTAGATATCAAAAATGTAGAAGTTGTAACCATAGCAGCAATGCTATTGGCAATAGCGTGATTCACGTCCGTAGCTCCCTCATACAAGCCCCTGCTTCCAGCTGCACATAAGTTCTGCTTCCCATCAACATTGGCTAGAACCGAGGGGAGTTGACTTGATCCGCTGATTAGTAGCCTTGGTGTATCTCTTGACTCTTCTCAGCCATGGAGTCAGTTTCCTAGATCAATGGGGTCACAAGTGCCTGGTGAAGTGGCGGAATGGTGACATGCATTGCCGGCCCAGCACTCAGGAGGTATGCTTGACCTGACGAACAAATGTCCATGACAGGGATGTGCACTATAGGATCAGTCATCAAAGGAGTGAAAATTAGGATCTGTTGGGAAGTTGGCATAGATAGGGGTAACCGAACCAATGGTTCAGGCAGGAAAGGTGGGATTTCATCCAGATTTAGAGTTGGTTTCAGTATTAGAAGACCAGATGACGATCTAGGAGCTGAACCTGCGAGAAGAGAAGAAAGGGGTGGTAAAGTGAACGACTCGGTCATTGACATTGGCGTCATCTGTGTAGGTGCCACTGTAATATTAGAGAGTGGAAGCAACAGGAGGACACCAGCAATAGTATGGAGAAAAGGGAGGAACTGGAGGTGTTGAGTTTAGTGACTGATGGGCTGCAAGTTTAAGAGCTAAAAAACCATATAATTTAACATCATATTTTACCTGAATAAGTAGCAAAGGTGAATCGAGGATGTGACTTGAGCCAGGAACATCATAACTTCTTTTGAGAAAAAAACAATTAGTGTCACTGATCTTGACTTCCAGATGTATGGTCTTTCCGGTGTGACCAATCTCTGCATCTATCTGCATATATTCAAACGCTGAAGGCAGTGAGCCAGTGATGATGAGATCCCATATGTTGCAGAATGTGAGGTGCCTAATTCAAAACGTGGCTCAACTGCAGATACTACCGAAAATAACTTGGTTGATATTCAAGACCTAATGTCACTGATAATTATCTGAATGAGTTGAACAAAGAGATTCTACATCTGATACAATCACTGAGCCTGCTGATTTAAACACCAAAGAAAATAATTAGTTGAGAGGCACATAGTACCATAGAAATGTATTATTCTATTTATAATGAAGAACCTTGATGATTGAGCTTTTGGAAATCTTCTACCTATACTTTTGTTCTTTTAAGAAAATCTGTCACAATGATTATATCCATTTTGACATAAGTAAATGGAGCAATTTTGACGAATCTGTGGCAACAAATGTACAACAGTTGGTGCAATTTAAGCTGCAAGAGAAACGGTTATGTAAAAAAACATGTTGTATTGCTAGAAATGTTTCATTAGTATTGATGTTAAATTACAGACCTAAACACCCATTTTGGTGATACAAAAGCCAGTTTTAAAAAATAGTGTTGCTGTACCAAACACCGTTGAACATATAAGTTAACATAAAAGTTATCCAAACACCCATTAAGCTGTTACAGTTATGTACCTGCTGATTAGATTTTTTTCTGACTTAAAAGAACTTTCAACTAAACAGAATGAAGGAAAACATACTTGATGTTTTGGCTGATTCTGGTAACCAAGGTTCCTCCATTGAGCTATTGTCATGCCTTGGAAAATATTAATCATTAATGTAACCAAAATTAGATAATAAAAAAGGTATATACCAAACTGTTAAAAAAATGCCATACACGAAATGCTTACTTTAAGATTTGGCTATCAGTGAATAGTGAGCTTACCTTTGGAGCTTACTTTTGCCATACTGAAGTAGAAGGTGAGCAGTTATTAGTGATTAGTGATTTTTTAGCTTACCTTTGGTCATACTGATTGGAAGAGAATGACACGAGCCATCAATGCTCTCTGGTCTGTTGTTCCTTTGTCGAACATATAACCTTAAACCTTAGTGCGGCAATGATAAAAAGCTTAAAAAGATATTATATTTTGTAAAAACTTAAATGGAAAGACGATATGTGCATATATTGGAAGTGCTTTGGAGTATTGCCACTAAAATGGTGATCTTGTATATTTTACTAACATTGTATGCATATAAAATCAGAATCATAAAACAAAAAAACAACCGCTAGATGGATATTACAAATAACTTACTAATCTGTTAGTTGAAAGCTAGCTGGAAAGATTACAGATCCTGTAAATTCATTATTCTGCAAGAACCTGCAAAGTCATTCAAACTATTAATAATATAAAGACCAAATTAGATATGATGGCTGAACCATTGCTAACATAGCGTGTGAATTACGATCACAAAACAATATTATCATTACAATAATCTAACTTTTTGGATAGAATGATAAGGAAGTTTAATTGTTTTATACATCAACTGATTCAGCACAGCCCATTAGAACCATGTACTTTTAAGCTAATATTATCAACCCTTTGACTCATTAGAGATAAAACATCCCATAAATGGACCCACTCGTAAGTAAATGATTTACATGTATACTTAAATCACCTTCTGTAATCCGGAATTCCGCATTATGTGCTTATTCATGCTCCAGTCAAAGCAACAATTTGGTCCTGCACAAAGTAAGGAACCTTAAGCATCCAATAAAATATCTAACAGCCTCAAATTACATATATAAAACCTGATGGCATCAAAAGTTACCTTTTATTAAAGAATTTATAAAAAAGATCAACATCTTTAGAGCTTGGTTGATCTCAATCGGGGACCACTTTCTTAGTCTTTTAAAGAAACTGAAGGTGGATTTGCAACGCCCTCTAGAGAGGTACCAGGAGCTGAAATTTGGCACACCATCAGCATATACTTAATAGATCCTCGAAAGGATAGTGCTAACGGTTTCCCGTGTAATTTACAATATTTTCCAGCTGGATGAATATCATATGTTCCCTTCAAAGACGATACACATGGAAAACTATAATACAATTTGTTATACAAGCTCAGCACATTAATGATTTAGCTAATAAATAATAAGTCACAAGAAGCACATGTTACTTGCCTGTCATAAGACGTGCAAGAACCTCCCTTGCATTACTAAAGGCCTGCATTTTCGTATATGGGAAAGATCATAACAATCAATTTTTAATTATAACTTACAAATGATATGACAAATATATCTTCAAGACAAATGCAAATCGTTACTTTCAACTAAGTAACCAGTATCTGTGAATTCTAATCCCCTCTCTTAGGTTTCAAGTTATAGCAAATTCAAATATGTAAACAAATAAACATTGACTTGAACTTCTAATGTTCAGTTGGATGCAACTACGAGCAATCCTCCACCTTGAGGAGTCCCTATAGGAGCCTTTGGCAGTGGACATACATCTTCAAATTTAGTGCAATATACCATGATCTTATTTGCTACACTTGTTCTTTGACTTAAAAACTTTATATTTAAGGCTTGTTGCATTGTATAATGAAAATATTAAAATTATTATTGGAATAAAAGGAAACTTTCTACGA
>BQNB010211324.1:0-10207 GCA_026074375.1 Tanacetum coccineum
GGTTAGTGAATTATGTGCTTCTCTTTCGTATTAGTGTTGAGCATAATAGATCGCGGATCAAATCAAACATATTTTGGTTCGGCTTTCGGTTCATCACTATTTTCATATTCGGTCTTCGGTCTGATCTAGTCCGATTTTGATCTTACACAAAACCGGTCATTATGCTTTGTTAGACAAGATCGGACCGACCCAGACATGAACGGAGCATTTCGATCCGGTCCTCGACCCGTGTTTTAAACTAAATCGGTTTTCGATCCGGTCCGATGTTTTAGACCAATATGTGACATACACACACATATTTATTTAACTAAAGCTTCTAAAGTTGTCTCATATAAGTTCTGGCATTTTTTTTAACAGTAGATTTTTATTAAAAACACTAGCAAGAAGCTAGAAAATATTACAAGATAACAAAATTAGGGTTTTGTAACCAAGTGACCCAATTAACATTACACTTAGAACGACTAGAGCACCACGTATAAGAAAATTGAACTACATCATCGAATAAGAGAGCACGCCTTGGTTGAGAATTCCCAAAGAGCAGTTGATTTCTGAAGCGCCAAATTAACCACCACATCACGTAACAAATACCTTCAAGGAACACCTTCAATTGCTTATGTAAACGAATATTGACAATCCAGTTGAGCCACTCGTTATAGGAGTTAAAAGCCACATCTTCAAGTTCCCACCAAATCAAAAATTTTCTCCAAACTTGGCGAGCCAAGGGACAAGCGAAAAAAATATGGGAAATGGATTCCACAGCCGAAGATGGAGGGTGGATGAGATGAAGATGGAGGGTGGGGATGAGTCCCCCGGTATCCACAAAATGTTTGATATCCAAATGAACTTAAATCTAAACGTAGTACAACAAGTGTAAACCAATTCGAAATTACTTTCGGCCCCTATCTCATTTACAGTATAGTTTGGTTGGTTTAAACTTACTAAAAATCAACCACAATGTTTACATAGTATCTAAAAGTGGGTTAGGTGACTGATATAATAAGTACAATGGTCAATGACCATATAAATGAAGTTTGAAGTGCATTAGGTAAAAACCTAACAATCGTGTGAGTTTTTTACTAACCTAGAGGTGAAGGTTGTGAGTTCGATCATCGCTTGACATTTATGAGATAGATGAGATACAATGTGAAAAAATTGTCGTTAAAAAAATAAAAATTTTATAAAGAACCTTCAACCCAACCTCTCCTAACCAAGAATCATCTCAAAAAGAAGTATTCAACCGAATAGCCAACTTTTTTTTGAATGAAATCCATAAGATTTTATACCTTTACTTTGAGCGAATGAAATAGCAAGAATTACGTCTTGCCATGGAGATCAACTAGGAATCACTACGACTATCTAAGCACCTATGTTACCACAGTATGGCTTTAATAAAACGAGTCCACAAAGACGAACCATCAGTTAGAAATCTCCAAACCCACTTGAAAAGGAGAGCGCGATTATGTGCAAAAAAACTAGAGACACCAAGACCACCATTCTTTTTTGAGGTTAGAACCATATTCCGCCAATCCAAGCAGCTTCCTATCAAACCATCCAACTCTATAAAAGAAATTTCGATATTAGATTTCTAAATGATTTACACGCCAATTGGAACTTGAATATAGACATAGAATAAAGCGGATCGAGTCAGAACCGACTTTTAAAAGGGTAAGACGCCGCCTATAGAAAGGAGTTTAAGCTTCATATTGGACAATCTCGAAAAACCTTAGAATAACATCGTCCCAGTCGAGTTAATTCTTGACATTTTTTCTACCAATCTTCACGCCAAGATAATTAAAGGGAGCAGTTAAAATAGAGCAGCCAATCAAAGAAGCTGCAGCTGCAACAACATTTGAGCTAACACCAATCCCCATCAATTTGCTTTTGTGAAGATTAATTTTAAGGCCTGAAGCTAAGTAGAAACACCTCAAAACACTCAATAAAGTTTGAATGTTATTGTTGTTCCACTCACCAATAAAGACTACGTCATCCGCATAAAACAAATGAGAGATCGTGAAAGAGTCGTTTAGAGAGATACCTTTATATAAACCGGCGTTTAAGACTCTCTTGAACGTGAGGTGAAGAGTTTCCATAATCAAAATAAATAAAAAAGGAGAGATGGGATCACCTTGGCTTATGCCTATTTGGAACTTGGAACTCCAAAGAAGTGCTACCGTTAAACAAGCACCGATCCCATGGGCATTAATAAGACAACTACCGAATCCAATTACGCCAATTGTAAGCCAAACCAAAAGCCTTTAGGGTGACATCTAAGTAGTCCCTTTTTCACAGAATCAAAAGCCAGTCATGTTAGTCAATAGTCCACCTAAAATCTACTCATCCCATTAGCTTTTAAACTTACAACCAAGAATAGAAGCACATTAAAAATGAAAGGGCCATCAAGAATTTGACGATTAGCAACAAAAGCCGATTGAACATCACTTATGAGATAAGGCAGAACTAGACATAATATGTTGGCCAAAATTTTTGCTATGATTTTGTAAACGCTCCCAATAAGACTTATAGGACGAAAGTCTTTCACAAATTGGCATCTTGGATCCTTAGGATAATGAGCTATAAAATGAAGAGTTGGCATCCTTAGGGAAGTGCCCATACTCACAAAAAAATCTCTGACAACAGAAACTTATCATCATCAATTGTTGTCCAATATCTTACGATAAAATTCAAAGAAATTTCATCAGTCCCCTTCAGATTTGTTTGTGCCGACAATATCCCAACAGCCCCTTTTGACCTCTTCATAAGTAACAGGACGCTCCAAATCTTGAACTTGATCTGAAGATAGGCGAGTTGGAAAAGTAAAGTCAAAGCAGATACTAGGAGCTTGGATAGGCGAAAATTGCTTCTTGAAATGAGTAAAAAATTCATTTTTGACTCTGTGAGGTTCCGAAATCCATTCCCCATTAGCAAGAGTCCCACGAATGGCGAGTTGTAACATTTCGTATTTATCAGGTCTTTTACGACGTCAATCTATTTTACAATTATTATTTTTCTTTCTCGTACGCTTACTTATATTTTTAATAGTTAAGTTAAATCGCGTAAGCTATAAATCAACAATTAGCGTAAACGGACACCCAGCAAATTAAAGTTTATGTCAAGTAATCATTATATTATTTTTTCAAAAGTAATAATCAACTTTTTATATTTTATTTTTATTGGTTGCGTAAAACGTTTACGTATCGCAATAAAAATAACATTTAGGCATACCAGGACCACCAAAACTTTCTACGCATCAACAAAAACCATGATTATACCACTATGCCTAAGTTTTATCAAATATTCATCCATAATTAACATTATATTCCATATTGTGCATAAAAATACAATTAGCTAGGATCATACACATACAAGTTTGTACCTTTATGATAAAAAAAAACTTACAACTTAATATCTTCAATAGTAATGCAAGATATTTAGCAGACACCAAAATAATCTAGTACACTCCCCTCCTCCTTAATTTCGTGGGATGCCTTCCATATATAAGAACCATGAGCACACAAACACATAGCTAGGACCCATGTATAAACTCTGGCCATAATACCTACATATGACTAGTTAGGCAAGACCCAGAGACCCCAAAAACCCTCCCCTTGTTTTACTCATCTTATCTTGGACTTATACAGCCTCTTTACTAGCTAAAGAGTTTATATGCATATGCAAACTAATATAGTTATCACACACACCTCATATTCATTAACCAAAAACTTCACAAACTCTCTTATAGTCCTCTCCATCAGTGTCCACGAGCACACAAACCACCCCATAAAAAAATAAATCATACCATGATTTTCAAGACCCATACAAGTTATTACTACATCCTTCCTATGATAAACTAAGGTGTTTCCAGGGTGGTTAAGCATTTACAAGAATTTAATCGAGTTTTGCGAAGATTAGGGTTTCTATTGGGAAACTAGGATTTCAAGAGTGCAAAGCTTGGGTTTTATATCTAAACAAGATTTAGATTATATTTTCTCATCACATCCATTCACGAGTAAGGTTACCATATAAACCTTTATGCTTTACTTTTTATCTTTTTTTTATGTTTTACAGTTCAATATAAACATAAATCAACCATTAAGGTTTTTTAAACATGTTAAATGGATAACTTACTTGTGATTTATTTTTTGTATACTTTTTCATAAGATGAGATTGATAATATCATGGAAAATGAGATTTATAAGTATGTTAACATGTTGTTTAAGTGAAAAATGTTTAAGTATAAATCTAGTGATTAAAAGTTATATATAGACTTATAAAGTCATATATTTGGGAGCACAAGATCAGCAACTTTCGAGCAAAGTAAACCATAATTTTCCTGCTCCACACCACCTCTTGGCATCCTACGAAAAGAATGAGACAAAGAGGGATGACCCATTTTCTCGGCCACACTAATAGATTTACACATCTCTAAAGCATATAACCTTTTATAAAGAACCTTCAACGCAACCTCTCCTAACCAAGAATCATCCCAAAAAGAAGTATTCTCACCGTTGCCAACTTTTTTTTGAATGAAATCCATAAGATTTATACCTTTACTTTGAAGCGAATGAATAGCAAGAATTACGTCTTGCCATGGAGATCTTCTAGGAATCAACTTATGAGTATCTAAAGCTCCTTTGTTACCAAAGATGGCTTTAATAAAACGAGTCCACAAAGACGAACCATCAGTTAGAAATCTCCAAACCCACTTGAAAAGGAGAGCGCGATTATGTGCAAAAAAACTAGAGACACCAAGACCACCATTCTTTTTTGAGGTTAGAACCATATTCCAGCCAATCCAAGCAAGCTTCCTATCAGAACCATCAACTCCATAAAAGAAATTCCGACGAATAGATTCCAAATGATTTAACACGCCAATTGGAACCTTGAATATAGACATATGATAAAGCGGAATCGAGGTAAGAACCGACTTTAAAAGGGTAAGGCGGCCGCCTATAGAAAGGAGTTTAAGCTTCCATTTGGACAATCTCGAAGAAACCTTAGAGATAACATCGTCCCACGAGTTAATTCTTGACATGTTGCTACCAACCTTCACGCCAAGATAATTGAAGGGAGCAGTTAAAATAGAGCAGCCAATCAAAGAAGCTGCAGCTGCAACAACATTTGAGCTAACACCAATCCCCATCAATTTGCTTTTGTGAAGATTAATTTTAAGGCCTGAAGCTAAGTAGAAACACCTCAAAACACTCAATAAAGTTTGAATGTTATTGTTGTTCCACTCACCAATAAAGACTACGTCATCCGCATAAAACAAATGAGAGATCGTGAAAGAGTCGTTTAGAGAGATACCTTTATATAAACCGGCGTTTAAGACTCTCTTGAACGTGAGGTGAAGAGTTTCCATAATCAAAATAAATAAAAAAGGAGAGATGGGATCACCTTGCTTTAAGCCTTTATGGAACTGGAACTCCAAAGTAGGGCTACCGTTAACGAGCACCGATCCCATGGCGTTATTAAGACAACTACTGATCCAATTACGCCATTTTAAGCCAAAACCAAAAGCCTTTAGGGTCTCATCTAAGTATTCCCATTTCACAGAATCAAAAGCCTTTTCAAAGTCCACCTTAAAAATCATCCCATTTAGCTTTTTAAACTTACACCAAGATAGAAGCTCATTAAGAATGAAAGGCCCATCAAGAATTTGACGATTAGCAACAAAAGCCGATTGAACATCACTTATGAGATAAGGCAGAACTAGACATAATCTGTTGGCCAAAATTTTTGCTATGATTTTGTAAACGCTCCCAATAAGACTTATAGGACGAAAGTCTTTCACAAATTTGGCATCTTGGATCTTGGGAATAAGAGCTATAAAAGAAGAGTTGCATCCTCTAGGGAAGTGCCCATTCACAAAAAAATCTCTGACAGCTTGAAACACATCATCATCAATTGTTGTCCAATACTTACGGTAAAATTCAAAGGAAAATCCATCTGGCCCAGGTGATTTGTTGGTGCCACAATCCCAAACAGCCCTTTTGACCTCTTCATAAGTAACAGGACGCTCCAAATCTTGAACTTGATCTGAAGATAGGCGAGTTGGAAAAGTGAAGTCAAAGCAGATACTAGGAGCTTGGATAGGCGAAAATTGCTTCTTGAAATGAGTAAAAAATTCATTTTTGACTCTGTGAGGTTCCGAAATCCATTCCCCATTAGCAAGAGTCCCACGAATGGCGAGTTGGGATCTCTTTTTATTCATAATACCATGGAAATATTTGGAGTTTTCATCACCTTCAATGGACCATCGGATTTTGGCTTTTTGAGAAATCTCCATGGCGTTCCTATTATTAAGCTCCTGAAGATCATTAAGAAGCGTGATTCTTTTGATAAGAATCTCATCATTACTCTTTCCTTGATCAATAAGCTTATCAACTTCTGAGAGATTTTGTTGAATGTTGATCTTCCTGTCATTTGACCTTTTGTTAGCTTCTTTCGACCAGGCCTTGATAGCAATCTTGAGAGCTTGCAACTTTTTCTTCAACCGAATTAAACCGTTTGGCTCAACAATATTTAATGACTTCCAGGTAGTTTCCACAAAAGAATTGAAACCCTCCATGGCAAACCAAGAATGGAAAAACCGAAATGGAGAAGGACCATAATCATAATTTGTTTCCCGCATAAGGATAGGACGGTGATCAGAAAGGTGTCGATCCAAACATAGAGCTGAAAGATGTGGAAATAAATCCAAAACACCTTCTGAAATAAGATAACGGTCTAATTTACTCATCTTTGAAGCCGACTTGTGAGCCCATGTAAAAGCATAACCTTCTAGGGGAAGATCAATTAAACATGCCGAAGAAATAAAATTGTTAAAAGCAATAGCCCCTTGCCTATTAAACGTAGAACCAAACCTTTCATGTTCTGAACGAACTTCGTTAAAGTCACCCATAATCACGGTATCACCTTCCCATCTATCAATAATCGTACGAAGATAATCCCATAAATCACGCCTTTCATTCAACTCTTGAGGAGCATAAACGGATATATTAAGAAGCTTAGAAGATGTTGGAGCCCAAGTGCCCATCAAAGCAACAAAATAATCACAAGTAGAAACTCCTACATCAGGAATATTAACAAAAAAAAACTTCATGATTATAAAATTGATCATCATAATTCGTTGACCGATTCAATAAGTTTGATTCAATAAGTTTACGAGACAACAACATTATAAATATATATAAAAGAGCAGTATGCTCATGAACATTGTCAAGGGAATAAAATATTCCCCACGCATCTCGAGAAATTTTTTTTATATATATTTTCAAAACGCACCGTGAACTTTAACCTATTTACGAATTTTTTATATAAAAAACTTTATTTATCAAATATGAAGCGCATATCTACCGATTCATTTGGGAAAAAAATGTCATTGAAAAGATCGTCGAATTGCGAATAAAACGAGCCAAATATTGCACCGCTTCTGACATGCGTACGATTTTATAAAAAATGTTGAAGTTTAATATATATATTTAAAAAACCGAATTTTCAAAACACACCCTTAACTTTAACCTATTTACGTTTTTCTTTCATATTTTTTAAAACTTAATTTTCAAAGCGCACCCTCAACTTTCATCTACTTACGACTTTTCAATAAAATAAACTTTTTTCGTCAATTACGGAGTGCATATCTATCGATTCATTCGGAAAAAAAATGTCGCTGAAAAGATCGTCGAATTGTGAACAAAATGAGCTCAATATTGCAATGGTTCTGACATGCGTACGATTTTATAAAAAATGTTGAAGTTTAATATATATTTTAAAATGTTTACGGAAATAGTCTTTAGGGTTATCGGTTCGTTGCAATGTGAGTCCCAATCGCTGAAAAATAATAGTTGGCGTTATCGGTCCGTTGCAAAAATAGTCTCGCGCGCTCCGCGGCAACGCACGGGTGACAAATCCTGCTGGTAGTATAGTTCCTACTGGTAAGGATAGTAGTGTAGTTAGTACTGGCAGTACAAAGGTTATTCCTGCTGGTAGAACAATATTAGTCCTGGTAGTATTATGCTTACTCCGGGTTGTTAGTGAAGTTAGTTAGTAATAGGGATATGCATGAGATATCCTAGGAAGTGATAACACTTAACACTTATCACTTTAGCTTTTAGTTAGGGTTTCATGGTTATTTAAGAAACTTACGGCTTGGATGAATGTAACCGATTGATTCATTAGAAAAACACGTTTATTATCAATAGAAAAGATCCATAGAGGATCATTGTTTTAGTAATTCTTTAACTATGTTGTTTATATTCAGCGTAAACAATAGTTTCATTTGTTAGAGTCTCTCTTAGAGTTGCTTGTGATTACATAAGTGCTCTACAACCTTAACAGGCTTGAAGATCTATCTAGGACTGGACCTACAAGTGGTATCAAAGCCTGGAGAGAGCCTCTGTTAAAGAAACTTTACAGTTCTTACTCATAAAACTTCACTATGACTTCACAAAATCAATCACAAACATACCCTATGCCATCGCCTTCAGTATCTACATTCTCTTTCCCACCAACAACTGAACCTGTGTTCTCTGCATCAACTTCTGAACCAGTTTTTGAGTCTCCAAATCACTCTCACAACTCACCAACCACCCGTCTCAGCAACTCCACAATATCACACACCTCTATCTCAATCAATAATGCCAATTTTCCTTACTTAAAGAAGGAAGAATTGACGTCACGTCTCTTAGGACAGGGTTGCTGTGCTGTAAGTATGTGAAAGTATTGGGCCCTTGAGATGATGGATCAGTTATATCAATATTAATTATCACAATACATTATTTTGGATCGATATTACTAAAACATTATCGAGTCGACACACTGACATACTAGGAATTAGCCAGTAGAGAGAGAGGCTCACTCCAGGACCCCGATTCCATATACATCTCGCCGTGTCTATCCCCAGCCCCCCACGGCGCGCGACCTCCCAAAGCGAAAGGAAGAGACTTAAAGGAAATATTATCGATTTCTTCCTCCTGTCTATATTAAAAGAAAACATTGTTGTTACAAAGAGCAGCAAAAGCAAGAACTATTTTGCTTACAGGTCTCTTCCTGAGGATCATATGGCTGATTTTCATCAGCTTGATGATGCAAGGGATATCTGGTTGGCTGTCAAAGCCAGATTTGGAGGTAATGATGAGTCTAAGAAAATGAGGAAGTCAATGCTAAAGCAGGAATTTTCAGAATTTAAGGTATATGAATCAGAGGGTCTGCATAAGGGCTATGACAGGTTTCACAAGATATTGAGTCAACTTAATTAGATGCAAGCTAAGCCAGACAATGAAGATTGTAACATGAAGTTTCTCAGAGCACTTCCACCTTCTTGGTCACAGGTGGCCATCACTCTTAAAACAAAGGGTGGTCTTGATTATCTAAGCTTTGATGATCTATACAACAAGCTTAGGACTCTTGAAATTGATGTGAAGGGTGGCTCAAGTTATGATTCAAGAGGTACTTCTGCTCCTACCCATTCAGCCTTTATTAGTGTTGCTAGCACTAATTCAAAGATGTCATATCCTGATCAATCACATTCAACCACTTTTACTTCTGCTTCATCAAATACTGCTGCTTCAAGCAATGTGATTGAAAATGTTCTCTATTCCTTTGTTGCTGAAAGTGATCCACAATAGCAGATCACTTATGAAGATTTCGATCAGATTGGGAAATTAGATTTGGAGGAATTAGACATCAAATGGCAAATGGCAATGCTCTCTGTTAGGATTAACAGATTTGAAAAGAAAGCTGGGAGAAAGATGAAGTTTAATAACAAGGATGCTGCAAGGTTTGACAAGAAGAAGGTCAAATGCTATAAATGCTCAGAGTTGGGTCACTTTGCTAGGGAATGTACAGGGAAACAGTTGGATTCTAAAGCAAGGTACTCTTCATTCAAACTTAAGGAGCTGGATAAGTCAGAAGAACCAAAGGCCTTGTTGTCTGTTGATTCAATGTTAAACTGGTCAGACCATGAAGGTGAAGATGTGGAAAATGGTGTTGCTCAAGTATATGGGATGATTGCTAGAGCTGAGGATGATGCTGCTGGTAGTGCTACTGGTAATGCTACTGGTGATGTTGTTGATGATGTTTCTAATGCTGCTGCTGAATTTGCCCTTATGGGTATGATCGGTCCGAATTCACACCGTAAATATATATAATATATAACAAAATATAAAATATATAAAGAAGTGTAAAAACCAACAATCAATGATACCGA
>BQNB010211326.1:0-10207 GCA_026074375.1 Tanacetum coccineum
TTTGTTAATGCTGTATTCTTGTAAAAGGGCCTTTGTGCTTTATTTTGAAAGTGTGACTTTGGTCTAGCACAAGAGACTGTTGATTTTGGGTGAGCAGTATTATAAGGCCTAACAGTATTAACTGTCCTAGCAGTACTAAAAGGTCTGGCAGTGTTAACAGACCTAGCAGTACTAAGAGGCTTTGCATTTTTGACAGTTTTTAGACCAGTCTTCATTAAGACTGCTCTTGGAACCATATGATTGTAAGCATTAGGACAATTGTATTGGATGTGATCAAAACTACCACAAATAAAGCATGCCTTGTTACTAAAAACAAAGTTACCTCCTAATTGATTAGTTTTCTGACCATTCCAATTTCTTTGGTTCCCCCTAGGTTTGAACTGACTCTTTCTTAGTAGCAGTAGGTACAGCAGTTTTCTTTTCTTCCTTAGGAATAGACTCAACTTCTTCCTCATCATCTGACACCCAATCTTCAATAATTGGAGCATCAGTATTCTCTCTAGCCTTTTTAGGTTCTTCTACCCTAACATGATTAGCAGGATGGAAAAACTTTTCTTTCCAATCTTTGTCTACCTTAAGTGGAGACACAACAGAGCTAGTTTCAGTAACAGTCTTGGGTTGTTGTGTTAAAGAGTCATCAGTATTCTCCTTAGAATTATTTGACTCATTAACCTCAGGTTGTTTGAATTCCTCAAGACCTGAATAAGACAAGTCTAAAGGTGTTGGTCTGTTGAGAATTAAGGGATGAGGTGAGGGAACAACATTATAACCAAAACCCCTTTTGCTCTTGTCAGTTACCTGACTTGCTAACAAATCATCTAAGTCTTTAGATGATTTTTCAAACTTTGCTAGCTTAAATTCAAACCCTTCTTTTTCTTCCTTAACTTTTTCAAGTTCAGTCTTAACTAATCCCATTAGATAATCCTTATGACCTACACTTCTTTTCAACAAAGCAATCTCTTCAGAAAACAGGACTTCAGATTCTTTATATTTAACAACTTGTGCTTCTAAAATTGACAGACCTCTTTTATATGTAGATGCTTTAAAAGCAGTATCATCTAATTTAACTAGTAAATCATCATACTGTTTTTTAAGTGCTTCATAATTTTGCAAACAAGTTTTAGAACAAGATTTATCATTTGATACCTCAGAATCAGAGAATGCCATGAGAGCCATGTTTGCTTGAATTTCATCCTCTGCCATATCACTCCAATCAAATCCACCACCATCTATAGCACACATTGCCTTCTCAGAAGCATCTTCAATCCTTACTGCCTTTGATGAGCTCCCTTGGTTCCAATTTCTGTTGTCTTTGCTTCTTGGAACTCTACATTCTCTAGCAAAATGTCCCATTTTATGACAGTTGAAACATTCTACCTTGGATTTGTCATATCCAGTAGTACTGCTTCCATTAATGATTATCTTCCTTCCAATTTTCTGATAACAAGCTAAAAATGGGTCGTGCCTAGCATGACACAACCTATGTCCACGTCTTATAATATACAACATATATAGACTTGTGTGGTGAACCAAAAGCTATAAGGCACGTAACAAAGATCTTGTGTATACGCATGAATGTTTAAACATGACATGCACTCGTAAAAATATTTAGCCGAGAGGTTTGATAACTCGTTTGGAAACAGAAACACTTTCATGTCACGTATCATAATACTTAACAACTGGTCTTGCTCAATAAAGGATGTGTACACTATAGTATATGCGAACTAGGGTTGTTTGGGATATGTCGAAATAAGTTAGCAAGACCATAGCCGCGTCTTGTGTCCAACACGAGCTCAAACAAACTCTAACGAATTTGTTAACTCACTGATGGGTTGTATGATACGAGCTAAGTTAGAATTTAACACTGCCATGCTTAAGAAGTTTGTACTGCTAGCAGAAGTTAGTACTGCTAGCAGAGTTAGTACTGCTAGCAGAAGTTAGTACTGCTAGCAGTGTTAGTACTGCTAGCATATTGTTAATCAGTTTGCTAAGTATAATTGTAAGACTCGTATGGGACGAGTGTAGCTCCATCAAGTTGCTTAAACATAGGACAAGGATGCTTAACATGCTAAACAAGTTACAAAAGAAACCCTAACGCAACACTAGTGGCTTTAACGAGCCACTATCGGGCTCAACAGCCCAATGACGAGTACTTATGCGGGCAAGCAACTTATTTATAAGCTAAGACAAAACCTATGGGCTTATTGAATGCCTTAAATGCTTATAGGCCTATGTTAGATAAGCCCACACCCTCAAAACCCTTACCGGGTCCTTAATGGGCCTAAAAGCCCATTACTATGGCTTATTGGCGTATGGGATAAGCCAATATGGTAAAACAACTTATCTAAGTTTGCAACACTTCTTTGTGGCAAAAATCATAAACTATAATAGTTGGAAACCCTTAATCGGCCAAATGTGAACTTTCGGGTTAGAGTTAATGGGTCACGGGCCTAACAGGCTCGAATAAGCTCATCCGAGCTTATTGTTAAGCCAAACAGTTTATATAGCTTATGCAAGGCTAATGAAGGCTTTTGTCACTTCTTAAATCTTAATTGGACTTAAAATGCAACTTTTGCAAGTTAGGGGACTAAAAGTGTAAAAATAGAAACTTGAGGGTATAAACTGGCAAATCTATTTTTGTTTTAAGGGACTGTTTTTGCCACTAATGAAAACCTAAGGGTATCTTATATAATTAAGTGATTTAAATGAACACTCATGGTATAGGACTAGTCGTGGTATAATACGGATACTTATATAACTAAAGTCACGCAAATAATAAATAGGTGTATTTATTATTAATACTTAAACATCGTGTATACTTAAAAGTATATAGTCGTACATCTTCCTAAGAGCAAACGAGGAAAACGAATACAATAAACGTGTACATCACTACACAAGTGATAACAATATATATAAACTAGCAAATTATTATAGTTTATACACGAAGTCGTTGGCCTAAACTTGTAGACTAAGACTGGTTGTATTTACTTAAGTATTTGACGGTGTGATTCATTTGCCATACTTGGGTATACTACCATTCATAGAGGACTACTTACTAAGGTGAGTTCATAGCCCCATGTTTTACTATATCAATGATTTACAACTTTTGGGGTGAGAAACATGTATTGTTTTACCAAAAGGACACAAGTGTACATTTTATCATGATTACGTGTTTGCCTAAGTAGCGATAACCCACTGTGCCCATTATCATGAACTGTCAATTAATTTGTGTGAGCGCGAATGTTATAAATAGATCTATTTGAGATTGACATCCCCATCCAGGTGAGTAGCTCTCACTGGTCTCACGGAGTGAACCAACGGATGCATACCATGTCGGATTCGGGATGTTGCGGGTTAGAACATCATCAAGGGCAATGTTGGCAATTTATAGAGCTTAGGGAAACATAATTACACTTTGTGTTGTTTGCATCTGTTGCATTATCATACACTTGGAAATCTTGCGGTCGTACATTATATTTGTTATGCTCTAAAATCTTTGTTATCAAATGTTAAACAATTTAAGCTGTTGCGCTTTGTATTAAACAATTTCAATAAATCCAATGTATCGTATTTTAAACGACTCTTTTAGAGGTCGTTCTCATATCTTGTGCTATTGATCTATGAAGTAACGCTCCCGGACTCATTATTCCGCTGCGACCCAATTCGGGGGTGTTACACATCTTGTCATCACTCATTCAGAATTTTATCATGGCACAACCACAAAGACCAGCTAATGTTCATCAAGACGAATTGAGTCCATCTAACAAACACTATGCACTCATGGCTGCTAACAAAAAAATCTATCTTGATAATCCACTGTATCCAAATGAAAGCAAAATCATGGCAAACATCATTCAAAATCATCCACTCAGATTCAACATTGCTGCTTCTTCATGAGTGCCATGGATCTAGTTGGGGCAGTTCTGGCATACTTTGCAAGAAGATGGATCAAAGTATAGGCTCAAGTTTATGCTTGATCAAAAAGAGTTAACTTTAACTCTTAATGATTTCAGAAGAATCTTTCATCTGCCTCAAGCTACCAATAACAATCATGAACGATTTGTTGTCGCTCCAAAGTTTTCAGAAATGGTTCCATTCTTTCTGAATACTCTTGGTTTTACTATGGATTTACGATCACCATCCAACTTCAAGACGACTAGACTTGTACAACCATGGCAGGCACTTAGCAAAATATTTTCTCGATGTTATATTGTTTTGTCAGTAATATACATGTATATTATGTTGATCTACTTTGGGAAGGATCGCACTATGAACTCAAAAATCCATCAACACAAATTCCTTACCCAAGATTCACAAAAATCATTATCGGACACTACATGACTGTATTCCCTAAGATTTCTCGCAGAGCTCGTGATAAGTACCACAATTTAGAAGACGATGCGATGGTTAAGAACGTATTTAATTCAGGGAAGCATAAATACAATGTTGAAATGAAGATTTCACGTTGGATTATCACGGATGAGATGAAGCTCACGGATCATTATCAGATGTATCCTGTGGTGTTTGGGGTAGATTTTCCTATGACTCAATCACAACCGATTGACTCTACCCATGGAATGCATAGGACACTTAGCGCCCCTAGGTCACCTAACCCTGAGACGGATGAAGGAGAATCAAGTGCTCTACGAAAGTCTACCATTATTAGACTTTGTATTCCTCAAAGACGATCAACTCGACTTACTCGACCAACACTGATGTGTTTTAAAAGCTTTAAATTTATATGACTGAAAATACCGGATAATTATATGGAAACACACGGGTAAAAGTATAACCCATGTATGTAGTATAATCTTTTTAGGTAAGACCAGGTCGTCCACACGGATTAGAGTAGTGTTCAAATAACCAGAAAGAAAATAGACTTTAACAATTTTGAAAATAATTTGTTTTACCAGTGATAAAAAGTATGACTACTCGGATAGTTGAAAATAACTTATAAGTGTTGGAAATGATTTGACCATGAAGATGGGACATTAATTTTTAAAAATGATTTCTCGTCAGAAAACATTTTCACAAACTAACTTGGATAACTTAAGACTTATATTTAGTTAACTACACCAAATGTGTCACTCAAATAATCCAGTTATTATTATATCAAAGCTTATTTTGTTTATCAATTTACGAAAGTAGATTTCTCGACACAAACATTAAAGACCATAGACAAATCTTTAAAACCACATAGATCATAACGGGTCTTTCGACCTATACCGATATGATTATATAATCTAAGTTGATAAGCAAAACTAGATAAGATAATATAACAGGTTTGCAACATAAGCTTAAGATTAAAGCGATCAAGATCATACCAAACACTTATTCATTATCGTAACTTCACCGAGCATTCATGAGAGATTTAGCCTCTCATGGCTAAGGAGTTCATAACAAAAGTATACTTTACATAAACTTCCATTATTTCAATAACTAAGTAGGAAAATCATCTTCGTTCTTGATCGTTAGATCTTTTCCTTCAAAGATAGAATTGTTTCTTGGTGAAAGGGAAGTATGTGTGTGTGGGATGTTTTGTAGAATGAGATGGATAGTGAGGAATAAGTTCGTTGAGATAAAAATTCATCCTCAATTTATAGGCAAGTTTGGGTGCAAAGTGCGGCGCACTTAGGAAAAAGTGCGGCGAACTTTGGGTGTTAATGCGATAGCATTTAATGGCTTTACTGGAAGTGTGACGCACTTACAAATAAGTGCGGCGGTTTTGAAGAGTTAATGCAGGTGCATTTATTAGACTTTAATTCTTTAAACTTTAGGAGAAAGTGCGGCGCACAATATTATAAGTACGGTGGTTTTGGCTTTAGAGGGAAGTGCGGCGGACTTCATGAACTTTAGCTAGAAATCTTTATTTTCTTGTATTCGCCTCCCAAAATGTCTAGATTCTTGAGCTTGGTCCTGTAGTGTCTTCAAGTGAACCTATAAGCAATTCAAGCTAATTAAGTACCAAAAGTTCACGAGAAATGATCAAATAAACATAAATAATGCCATAGAAATATGTATAATTTGGGCGTTATCAAATCCATCCACACTTAGCTTATTGCTTGCCCTCAAGCAATGAAAGTGAAAAAATAAAATCATTTATCGTGACGTGGAGAAAATTTAGAATTTTATAAGAGTTTGCATATTAGATAACTTTTCAGGCATAGACAAATAACATAGCACCTCACACAGGGATAGTGTTTGATTTTTTAAATTCACTCAGCCACTCAGATAGGGTTAAATATGCTATTGTGAAGAACACTCAATTTGCACAGACATAATCTAGACAGCTACCATAGGCTTATACTTAACACATAAACCTGACTGAAGGGCGGAACTTTAGTACTAGAGAGGATCTAATCTTCATGCGCCGAACATAAACCTTTATTTCTTTGAACTATTATAACACATATATAACTTTTTTTTTACCAAATGGTAACTAAGGCTTGGCACAGAGCTTGTTCATTCAACTTCTAGATATTTCAGCAATATAACATTTAAAAGGAGTGCTTGCAGGAATAAGGATTTGCGAGATACATTTCATGTGATAGGCTTCGGTCTAGTAAATGATGATTAAGCACAAGTTCTAGAGCTTTTAAATTACCGGCTCTCTCAAACATAATTATCAACCAATACCAATGTTCCAAAAAAGGCGACAAAGACCATACGTACACATCTGTAACGACGAAATAGACACATATGACTGCATTCAAACCTTAACTCGAACAAGCTAAAGGCATCAATTATCTTAGGTATCAAAAGAGGATACTCGAATATTCTAAAGGCTTAAAATTCTCACAATTTAGTGGACTGGGGTGTGCTAGCTATAATGTCAATCCGGTTGGACTTGCCTTAATAAGAGCCTTTTTTACTTTAATTTGAAAACATATAATTAGATTTTTTCATAAAAGATCAGTTGGAAAGTTTTTAACAGGGCAAACATAGAGGGATATGATTAATTTTTTCGATTTGGCTCCCCACCACACTTAAGTTGAACATTGCCCTCAATGTGATAACTGATAATAGAGATAAAATAGGGAAAATTAAAGGAGAACGGTACTTCTTGGGGGAATAGAGAAATGCATGGTTGTAGTAGAGCTATCTTGAGCATACTTCGTAATTTTCCATATCTTATGGCTAAAGTACCTACATAAGAGTAAACATACAAAAGCACACAAAAAGAAAATATTTTTGTTGATTTTTTTTAGAAAATAAATAAAAGATATTAGTAGAAGAATGGAGGAGGGACTCTTCCATACTTAAGTGAAGCACAGGTTGCCTCCTGAGAAGCGCTTAATTTTTATGAGAGTCGTTAGCTAGACTCGTACTTCGAGAGTCAAATGCTGTTGTAGTATCTTTGTCTTGGCTCTTTCCGATTCTATCTTTAGGAAGAAAGGAGTAACTGCCTCCCTTGAGTTATTGTCTTCTTCATGATATAGTTTGAGTCGATGGCCATTGACTATGAACGTCTTTCCATCTTTTCCATAAAGTTCAACATATCCAGATGAATATTGATGTTTCACTACATAAGGTCCTAACCATCGAGATCTGAGCTTCGGTTGTTTAAATTTGTATTTTGAGTGAAATAACAGAACCTTGTTTCCTTGTTTGAATTCTTTTCTCATTCGTAATTTTCTATCATGCCAGACTTTGGTTCTTTCCTTGTATAGACGAGAGTTTTCATATGCTTGGTATCTAAGTTTGTCTAACTCGTGTAACTGAAACATTCTTTTCTCACCAGCAGCGATGAGATCTGGGTTACAATTTTTCAGTGCTCAGTATGCACGGTGTTCAATTTCTAATGGTAAGTGGCAATTCTTTCCATATATTAGTTTGTATGGTGTAGTACCGGTAGGTGTTTTGTAGGCAGTGTGAAAAGCCCACAGAGCGTCATCAGGTTTTCTTGACCAAATAGCAGGATTGTCTTTAACAGTTTTTACAAGAATTCTTTTAAGATCTCTGTTTGTGTTTTCAACTTGACCACTAGTTTGAGGATGATAAGATGTAGAGAAGCGATGGTTAACTCCATATCTTTTCATGGTTTTTCCTATTATTTTTATATAGAAGTGAGTACCTCGGTCACTGATTAGAGCTTTGGGCATTCCGAAATGGCAAATAGTTTCTTCAGAAAGGTGGCTACTACTCGGGCATCATTGGTTGGTAAAGCTTGAGCTTCGGCCCATTTAGATACGTAATCAATAGCGACTAGAATGTATTCAAACTTATATGATTTCGAGAATGGTCCCATAAAGTCGATACCCCATATGTCAAAAATTTTACATACTTAAATGTTGTTTAAGGGCATCTCATCACGTTTTGATATATTTCTGGTCTTTTGGCATGCTTCACATAAGCGAACTCGAGTATGAGCTTCTTTGATGATTGTTGGACAGTAAAATCCTGAATCAAGAACTTTTTTAGCAGTTATGTTGGGTCCATAATGTCCACCGGCTGGTCCGTGGTGACATTGATCTAAAATGGTTTGGGTTTCTGGTCTAGATATACAGCGTCTGATCATACCGTCGAAACATACTTTGAAAAGCTAAGGTTCCCCCTAAAAGTAGTGTTTGAGGTCAGAGAAAAAAATATTCTTTTGTTGGTACGTCATTCCTGTTGGTATAATATTACCGACTAGGTAATTTGCAAAGTCTGCGAACCAAGGTTCGTCTTTGGTATTGATTTCCATAAGAGTTTCTCTGGGAAAGTTATCATCGACTTCACTGTCATCGCTTGTTTCATCATTTTCTATTCGGGATAAGTGATCGGCTGCAACATTTTCTGTTCCTTTTCTATCTTTGATTTCTTTGTCGAATTCTTGCAGAAGTAAGATCCATCGAATAAGGCATGGTTTACCATCTTGCTTTTTGAATAAGTGCCTTAGAGCTGAATGATCAGTGTGAACAATAGTTCTTGAGAGAATAAGATAGGATCTGAATTTGTCAAATGCAAAAACTACAGCCATAAGTTCTCTTTCGGTTACGGTGTATTTTTATTGAGCTGGATTAAGGGTTTTGCTTGCGAAGTAGATTGGGTGAAAGTTTTTACCATCTTTTTGACCTAAGATGGCTCCAACTGCGAAATCACTTGCATCACACATAAGTTCAAACAGAAGATTCCAATTTGGGCTTACGATCACAGGAGCATATATGAGTTTCTCTTTCAATGATTCAAAAGCTTTTTAACATTCATCATCAAATTCAAATGGAGTATCTTTTTCGAGTAGCTTAGTTAGAGATCGAGCAATTTTCAAGAAGTCTTTAATAAAACGTCGGTAAAAACCGGCATGTCCCAGAAAGCTTCTAATACCTTTGATATTAGTAGGGGGTAGAAGTTTTGAGATTACGTTGATTTTTGCTTTGTCAACTTCAAGTCCGGCGCTAGACACCTTGTGTCCGAGCATAATTCCTTCTTTGACCATGAAGTGACATTTTTCCCAATTAAGGACAAGATGAGCATCTTTACAACGTTGAAGCATTTTTTCAAGATTGTTTAGGCATGTGTCGAAAGAGTTTTCGAATACAGAAAAATCGTCCATGAATACTTTGACAGATTCTTCGATTATATCGTAAAAGATTGCCAACATACACCTTTGGAATGTGGCAGGAGCATTGCATAGCCCGAAACGCATTTGCCTATAAGTGTATGTTCTGAAAGGACATGTGAATGTTGTTTTCTCTTGATCATTAGGATCGATAGGGATTTGAAAATATCCCGAAAAACCATTGAGGAAACAGAAATATTTATTTCCCGCTAGTCTCTCTAGCATTTGATCCATAAATGGTAAGGGAAAATGATCTTTTGCGGTTGCTTCATTGAGTTTACGATAATCGATGCATACTCGCCAACCCGTAACGGTTCTTGTTGGAACAAGTTCATCTTTTTCTTGGTGACAAATGTAATACCACCTTTCTTTGGTACACAATGGATAGGACTAACCCAAGGACTATCGGCAATTGGATAAATTATACCGGTATCTAAGAGTTTCATGATTTCTTTTTTAACAACTTCCTGCATGTTCGGATTTAACCTTCTTTGTTTTTGGACAACGGGTTTCTTGTCATCAAGAAGTTGTATCTTGTGTTTGCAGAATGATGGGCAAATACCAAGAATATCTGTCATTTTCCAAGAAAAGGCTTGCTTGTGCTTTTTAAGAACAGATATGAGTTTGTTTTTCTTTCCTTTGGATAGCTGAGATGACATGATAACA
>BQNB010211328.1:0-10207 GCA_026074375.1 Tanacetum coccineum
GAGTAATCCTTATCTTCAATCAGTAGTGGAAAGTCTTCAAGCAGTGGAAACCTTGGCAGTGGTAGAGATACATTAACAGTGGGAAAAAACTCTAGCAGTGGGAACCATATAACTAGCAGTGGGAATGCCTTAGCATTTTATTCCCAACAATGTCCAAACTTCTCGTGCAAGTACTCCATCTCCTACCACCTACCTTAACTCTCTTGATCCTCTCAACTACCAAAACTACCAAATGACTTCCGCTTCCGAACCAACCGATGAAACTCTCTTTGAACGACAAACCGTCTTGCTCAACCAAACGCAACAAATGCATAAGGAGATGCGCAGAGGTTTCAAATCATTTAGAAAGGCACTAAAAGGAGTGTTTAGCAAGAAGAAGAAATAAAGACATAGGATTGAAGTGAGCTAGATGGCTAAGTGTAGTTTAAGACAATTTTTAACTTCATTATGTGTATGTTATTAACAACTTGTGTGGTGATCATCCGATGTATTCGGAAAGACTTATGTGTTGGTTATTTTTAGGTACTTGTTTGCTATGATGACTTAAACATTTGGTTGTTTTATTAAATCAACTAGTTGTGCCACTTTGGTTTCATAATTTAATGTGTTTATTACATGTTATATGATTAAATATGCTCATAAAACTCAATAGGGCTTGCTGCAAATAAACCACCAAAACAGAAATACTCTTACAAAAAATCTGAGAAAAATCATTTTTCTGTGAAAAATGGAACCAACAGAGGGCGGCCCCCTTAATTTTAAGGGGACCGCCCCCTATTTAAGGGGACCGCCCTAGTATTTCACGGGTAAAACAATATTTTTTATGCTTTTTGACCCTCTTTTACCTAGTCTTAGCTATCTTTGCCCAGAATGCTCGAACACAATTTGGAATAATTTAAACTAGTTCAAACTCATTCTATTTTCAAACCATTTCCTTCCCATAAATTCCATCCAAATGATCATCTCTAACACACCATCTTCTTCATCATTCATCAACCATTATCAACATCCATGACATCCACTAGAGCCTCTATTTCCAAAGCCTCCAAGAAACCAAAAATCAACATCATTCCACCAAAACAATTGTTTGTGGATTTAACCCATGATGACACAAAAACTCCATCACCCACACTTCAACTATCATCACCTAGTGCTCCTAATGCACCCTCCAAAACACCATCAACCAAAGATACTTCCTCATCCTCAATTGACTACATACCCAAATCACCAACCTCATCAACATCACTTTCACCCAATGGTTACTTGAACTCACCAACATCTCCTCCTCCAAGAGTTTCTCCACCACCTCCAACTCAAGAAAATGCATCAATGGACATCACTCTCACCCTTTCACCAATCACCCCACTTGATGTCCAATTTGATACTCCATCACCTTCACCACCTATCTTTGGTCATCCCATTCCTTGGAACCTTCTTGAGGCACATGGAGATTCATGCTTGTGTTGCATTCACAATCGTACTCTCATATTTGGGTTAAGAGATGAACTCCAATATATGTTTTCATATATTGAACATATGCTCTCACAACCACCAACAACCATCATCCCACCACCTCCACCATCTTCACCAAACTAAACATACTCTATGTTTAGTTTCTCAAAATAATTGTCCATCCACCATTTTGCAAGCAAGTCCTACGGAGCTTTACTAGTTATAGGACTCTTTGTAGTTTAAAATACTAATTATGGGACTTTTTATGTTTAAAAAATTTTTCTTTTTTTCATGAACTGTTAGCATTTTTCCTTTATCGTATGCAGAAGTGTGGTATCACACTATTTGACTTTATAATATGATGTATTATTTTGGATGCATTTATTATCCAATATTTCTCCTTCTTGCCGACATGTTAGAAATATTTGTATTGTTCAATGAACTCATTTTTGTAGCCAAGAAACCATAAGCTCGATTCCTTGTGCCCTCAAACAATGGGGGAGCACACATCAAGGGGAGAGCCATTTATTCCGTCGACTTTTACTAGCCATTCCGACGATGCCTTTTTATTACTACAAAAAGGGGTGAGAAATGACATAAAACTCACAAAATACTTGTTTAAAAAAAATAGATTAAACATTTAATGATGTAAATCATCAAAAAAGGGTGGAGATTGTTGATAGAAATAAAATGCCTAAAAAACATTATTAATTATTTTTCACATTTTTACGGTTTTGATAATCACAATTAAAAAAACAGTTCTAAATGTAAAAATTTAACGTAAACAAGTAAATTAGTAGTAAATTTTTATTTTGAAAATTAATCACTTAAAGGTATACTAAAATAAATGCCTTAATGCAATTTTATGATTAAAGAAATATTTTATTCAACCGCACACTTTTTATAAAATTGTTGTAAACACTCTAAAAACCAAACCCCAATATATCTAAAATAAACACACGAAAAGAAATATACTTCAAAAATAAACATATAGAAATTCAAACATTTTCTGGCCTAAAACGCAAAAGATACCCGAAAATATCTCCCTACACAAAAGGACACAAAATGGCGAGCGCCAAGTCAAGGCATCGGGCCCCCATAAAATAACAAGGGCAACCCCATTAATTTAAATAGTGATAGCCCACCTAATTAAAGGGATCGCCAAGACTGACCGCTTCTCAAGTTCAAGCGTCTTATAAATACTTGACTTATCCCTCACAATTATCTCACTTTTGCACTCCAATCTTATCTGCATCTAAAAACAACACACACAGATCACATTAAAATCATATTCGATCATCAATCATAAAGAGCTATGTTCCAGTTACATCCAAGCTCAATTCCTCAAGTGCAAGAGAATAAATACTTCCATCCTCAAAGTGAATAAAGTGTTACACCTCAAGTGTGTGTTACAATCTTGATGCAATCCATACACATAACTTTGTAAATCATATTGTAAAAATCTTGTAAAGATAAGTATTAGATAAAATCTTTGTGATACTGTTCTAAAGTCATAGTTGAATCGTAGTGATTCCATGCCAAGTAGTTATAGGTAGGTGTGAAAGTATAAGTGAAGTAGTGAAAGTATGTGGTGTAAAGAAAACTAAGGTGTAAAGAAGTTGTGATCCTAGTTGTGAATTTGTGTTTGTGAAGCTCGTGAAAGTAGTGAAGAATGTGAAGTCGAGATAGATTGAGTTCTAGCTTAAGATTAGAACTCTCGACATCTAGCTTAGTGTCGACGAAAACGATATAAGCTAAAGATGTGTCGGTTTCCTTGGCCATAAGGGAGTTTGATGAGATACGTGAAGAAACACTCTCGAGTATAGAGTGCACGAGGAGTGAGTAGTGCGAAGAAGGTGCTTCGTTACCGAACCACTATAATTCCTTGCGTTGTGGTTTGATTGTTCTTACTCTTATCTCTTGTCTTACCTTATTTGCTCATACTATCCTATTAATTGTTTAGATAAGTATATTGTTTATATTGTGCAAGTGTTGAATTCACATAAAGTCGAATCTAAGTTTTTATTAACAAACATAAACATTAAATTAAAAAGTGGTAAACTATTCAACCCCCTTCTAGTTTTCCACATGATGTTCCAACAACATCATGGAGAATGTCTATTCGAAGTATGGACTCGTTTCAAGGACTTACTTCAAAACGTCCCTCGTCATGGCATCGATCGTTGGCTTCAAATCTAAATTTTCTATAATCGTGTCTCCTTTCATCTTAAGTGCGAGATTGATCGCGCCGCCGGCAGGAAACTCCGCAATAAGAATGCTGACAAATCTTGGGAAATTATTGAGAACCTTTCCCTCTACGACCATGAAGGTTGGCATTAAACAAAAGAATTCGTCAAACCGGCCAAAGCCATTTCTACACCGTAAGGCGTCCTGAAAACACCTGACCAGAGACTTCTTGAGCTCGAAGACCAGATCAACTTCCTATTAAAAGGGTCACGACCAGCGCCCGCATCGAGCTCAACACACATGTGGAGTTTGATATAACCCCTCTAATCTTTACAGCTCAGATGTTTTTAGATCTATATCAAGGATTAAAATAACACTGATAACAATATGCAAACAACCGAATTAAATAAAGAACATCATGTATTTTGGAACAAGGTCTTTTAATTACCATCTACCTTCCATCCAAGCCTCAAATATCACATAAAGATCAGTATACAAGATCGTGTTAGCCACCACTTGTAACAGGGATCAAGTTACCTTGACCTTGAGGCTACACCACACAAACTAGACGTCTACATTGTACCTATTGTACACACACACTTTTCTTTATGTATATGAAAACTACATGCCTGGAACCTCCTTTTATAACATAAAGAGTCCAAGACTTACAAAGAAAGATAAACATTAGACAAATAAATCTTTTAAACATTTAGGCATATCATCTATCTGAATAAGGAGATCTTCTAGATTCTTTAAAATCTTCCATCTTTTGAAGAATTCCAGCTTTGCGTTTAAGTTCTTTTGTTTCATTCTTTTATTCACTTTGTCTCATCAAATCAAGAATCCCAACAATCTTCCCCTATTTGATGATGACAAAACAAACAAAGTCATGTACGAACTTCATCATAAAGCCAAAGATTCCCCTGAAGTTGAGATGTAATCATCTCCCTAAATGAAACAAAATCTTCTTAATTCAGATTTCCTTTATAGCCTGCTTATATCACCACACATAATAAGCTGTAAATCATATCTCTGTAATCTTCTTCCCCTTTTTGTCATAATCCAATAGGGGTCTTGCGAAGATATGCAACTTGAATCTTTACAGCTACAAATCATATATCATCAACTCTAAAACCAGAGCCTTCTAATGATCTCAAATTAAACCTCTCCAAGACGCCATATACTAAAGGAATAATGAATTTTAATACAAGAAGAAACTTAAAACTAGAGTAGTAATAACAAATACAGAAGTAATGAAACCTTTCACCTCAAGTGGTGCATGAACATAACCTGATGGTTAAATATTTTGTCAATAAGCTTCTCCTAAAACCCATATGTTAACCATCTCTTGAATCTTCAATTTTGTAGAGCTTTAAATGGTAATGATTATCTTGATGCAAGAAAATTAAGTCTAACGAACATTAGATACTTGAAGTAGAATAACCCAAACTTGTGTCTTATGTCTGTACAAAAATCCCCACGTGACTCCATAACTTTAATTAAACTAAATCTGTGAAATATAAGTAGATCGCAACCTCTTGACAAAAATCCTCATCTTCTATGAGACACATAACCAAAGTGATAGCAAATGTGAGCATTGAGCACCATAAGAAGAAATCACACCACAAGCCAACCTTTGCAAAGATTTTGTAAAGAAGAAAGTCCTTCGTCACATCGTTTTCTAATTCACGAAACCAAGTTATCTCTAAAGGTTGTAAGCCATTTTAAGATATGATAAAACACGTAACCCAAGTAATCTTCTACTTCTCAACGTCCTAACACCAATAAATCATAAACATTCTATTTTTTATTCCTGTCCTCTCCCGTAACCAATTAATCCAAGAAATTAAAGAAAAGAGATGGTGCTTGCCTTAAAAAACATTTAAGAACATTAAATGATCATGAATTATTAGCTTCCCCTTAAACCAAGCAGTAGTATACCAATAGAAAGAAAACATCTTCCAATTGGTACAGTTTTTAAATTTATAAAAAAGCACATTTAAAGACTTTTCAAGAATTCTAGAGTTACTGCTAATTGCTATAGGTATATACTTTAGTTCTGTCTATCAAACTAACTTAAGATGATACCCTAGGTTAATGAACTAATGAAATAATTAATCTTTAAGTTAGCATACTAGTACTGAGGATAGTATAAAAAGAGTGTATAGCTAACTGCTGAAGTTGACTAACATGTATAGTATGAATGTAGATATTAGTTACGTTATAAACAGTCTTACTGGTGCTTAAGTAGAAGTTAATGACTGCTTCAGAAGATGAAGACATTGGAAAAATATCACTCCAAGTAGTATACTAACCCTCACTTGCTATCAACAAACAGTTAGTACTGCTATATTATGTTAGTGACTGCTTCAAGTTAAACCAGTCTCAAAGTAGCTTACATGTTAGCATGTGCTCATTTACAACTGCCACGAGTGAATACCTGACTAACTTGGAAGATTAAATGCTTGACAGAGAAGGATAAAGTGAATGATTGGAAAGAAACAAGAATACTTACAAAGATAAGTATTAGTACTAATTTTAAAGAAGAATTATGTAATAACTATCAATTAGTTTCTAAAGATTATGATTGTTTTTACTAGAAAAGATCTATGACTACATAACTTACGGAAAAGTATTTGCGAGTAAGCCTTTGTAGGAACTCCCCTTTGTGTATAAAAAGTAGGTCTCCAATAAGGGGGCATAATGTTATAACAACACATGACTTTATGATAAATTCGTAGCTTTTTAAGGTTATTGATAAAACACCCTAACAACTTTCTAAAGTGTGTACGATTTATCTATTGAGCCTGACCTGCAAAATTAGTAATCTACTTGTTATTTATATTTTGTGTTACTATCTTCAAATTAAATTCTCTAGTATCACTTGACTAACATTCCCATAGTACTTAGCTATATATCAATACAAAGATCTCTACCATAGTTTGGGTTCCCCCTTTGCGATTTATTATTCAAAACTAAACAACAAAGCTATATTTTTTAACAAGCTAAAGCAAGCATCTTATTCAAGTGGATTCAACAAGTGGAACTCCATAGCTTGTTCAGAAATAAACTTTAAAAAATAAGAATAACAACACTTCTACATCTTACCCAAAGACCTATTTGTTTGTGAAAACATAAGAGGTAGTATCTTCACCAATGGTATGATATGAGCTAAACAAAAGCTTCTCCAAGTGCTCAATACTAGCAGAATTTTATCCTTTGAATAAATGAGGATCCAGAAGCAAATACTCCAAAACTACGAGATTCCATGCTTACTTTAGGGAAGTAAAAAGTTAAATGGAGACTCACCTCCACCAAAGAGAGATTGTTACTGATTGTGTTGAACCAACATATTCCTCCCTACACCTCTACAGAGGAGAAGTAGCAAAGGAAAATTAGTTCAAAGAGGCAAGAAGGTATACAATTTGTAGATATAATGGCTCATCCAAACCTCGAAACATTCAACTAAGAGATTAATACCTAGACATCGGCGCCAAGACTCTGATGGACTCCATAGAGAAACCGGTTTGGGAGGTAATAAGGAGTCAAAGCAAACTCAGCAAAGACACTTCTAAAAGCAACAGAATGAGAATTCAATGGATCAAGCTCAGAAGGACATTGATACAAACCTATGATAGAGGCTTCAAAGCTATCAGTCAGGCTAGAGATCTCTGGTGAAACTATTTTCTTAAAAGAAATAAGAATCTGAAGTTTTTTAAGAAGTCCCCCCCTCCCATCGAAAAATGGATAGACCCCCTCGTACCTTGATCTGGAGGAATAAACACAGATTTAGACACATTGAGCATGGATGACCTATACAACAATGCTAAAGAATTATAATGAAACTAACTGAAGTTAAAGGTACATCAAGTCAACAAAAAACCAAAATTCACAAAATGTGGCTTTTGACTAGTCGTCCAATCACTGTAGCATTTTTCCAATCAAAGCTAGTGGATTCTAACTCTACCATTCTGATAATATATGATGTAGTGTATCTATTCTTCCTTGCACAAACCAATCCTAACAGTTCCACAATTAAATGAATGAGGACTTACAACACAGGTTATGCTGATGACTTGGAAAAGATGGATCTAAAAGGCAGATGGCTAATGTATGACCAAAAAGAGCCAGAAGATTCCTAAAAATAAGACAATGAAGTAAAGATTAATGCCAATGGTTTTCTAAGACCACAGGGTTTTAACAAATACAACTGTGAAATTGTATAATTGTCATAAGAAGAGATCATTTACTCCCAATGGAGTGGCAGGGCTTCCAAGGGAGAACAAGAACAGAGAAAAAAAAAACCTGTAAGAGGAGGAATGTGACAGTGGAAACATACCAGAGAACAAAAAGCCTTTGGTGGCTCCAAGAATGACTTGGGTAGACCTGTAGGTATAACCGTAGGACTAGAAGACAAGACCTACAAACTTCTGCACATATGGCATATACATCCTTTCAGGCTCTTCAAGTTCTTCAAAATCAAGAATCTGAGGAGTAAATCTCCTCCTAATGACCAAGATGCTTAAACTGAAGAAACTTGATGATTGAAAAGTAAATATCAAGTTTAGGGGAGGATTGTTGGGAATTTTGAGTTACTACTGCCAGTACTACGTTATTACTATTGGTTCAAGATTGATGTTGACGCTAAAGACTGAAGAAATAGACTGAGTAGTTAGTACTGCTAGTTATATTAGTTAGTACTGTTAGTACATTGTTAGTACTGCCAGTATAGTTAGTATTCTTAGTATTATATAGTTAGTACTGCTAAAGTGATATGCATGAGATATATTAGGAATAGATATGCATTATCATTGTACGCATTTTGTAAGCCCATTAGGGTTTCCTTGGTGTATAAAAGGAACCCTACGGCATAGTTAGAATTATCAATTCATAGTTAGTTATTTTGTAACCTAGGCAGAATATTTGCAATCAATATATCTAAAGTTTTTAGTATTCCTTGTTCTTCTTTGTATTACAAGTTAGATTTCGCATAACTTGTAGTATTCACAATCATAGTTTCTTATATAGTTAGTTTGGATTTATCTAAGTTAACTAAGCTTTAATAGGCTAGAAGATTTGTTCATTGGGACTTCACAAATATGTTTTTAGTGAGTCAATAACTAGTGTGCCTGCAGTTGCAACTAGTAAAGTTAAGACTAATGAGTCAAAACCTAAGTCTGTTAGTGAACCACTTATTGAAGACTAGATATCTGACAGTAAGGATGAGACTGAGTCTAAGTCTAAACAGAGAAAACCTAGTTTTGCTAAAGTATAATTTGTTAAATCTAATGAGCATGTGAAAATACCTAGGGAGTCTGTTGAGAAGGTAGAGAATAAAAAGCAAGCTAAATACCCTAGGAAAAATAGTCAAAGTCCTAGAGGTAACAAGAGAAACTAGAATAATTTGATGACTCAGAAATTAGGAAGTAATTTTGAGTTTAAAAATAAAGCTTGCTATATGTGTGGCAGTTTTAACCATTTAATAAAAGATTGTGATCTTTATGAAAAGAAAATGGTGGAAAACATGTATGGAACAATGCTAGTAGGGTAAATCACCAAAATTCTCAAAGATTGACTCACCCTCATCCAAAAGAAAATTTTGTTCCAAAAACAGTCTTAATGAAATCTGGCCATAAAACACTTAATAATGCTAGGCAAAACTCTTCAAAAGCAGTAGTATCAGTTAACACTGCCAGACCAATTAATACTGCCTACCTAAGACCAACAGTGAATAGTGCAAGGACAGTATCAAATGTTTTTAATAGAGCACATTCACATGTTAGAAGGCCCTTTAACAAGTTTACAACAAATAAGAACAGTAATTTAAATGAAAAAGTTAATACTGTTAGAAGAAATGTTACTACTGTTGGGTCAAAAGCAGTAGTAAGTGATAATAAGGGAAATGAGGCTAATGTTGTTAAGGCCTCAGCATGTTGGGTTTGGAGACCAAAGCAAAAAGTTTTAGACCATGTCTCCAGACACAATGGTGCATCAATGAACTTTAAAAGATTTGACTATGTTGATGCACAAGGCAGATCCAAGTCTGTAATGGCTTGGGTCCCCAAGAGAGCCTGATTCTCTTACTTTTTGTGCAGGGCAATCCACAGCTAGAATTGCAGGAAAAAGGAGTAATTGACAGTGGATGCTCTAGACACATGACTGGAAATAAGTCCTACCTCTCAAATTATAAAGAAATTGATGGTGGATTTGTTGCCTTTGGAAGAGATCCCAAAGGAGGTAAAATTACTGGTAAAGGTAAAATCAATACATGTAAATTGGATTTTAAAGATGTGTACTTTGTTAGGAGCTTAAGTTTAACATTTTCAGTGTCTCACAAATGTGTGACAAGAAAAACAGTGTTCCTTTTACAGACACTGAATGTGTTAGAGCATCCTAGAAAAGATAACATGTACAATGTTGATTTAAAGAATATTGTCCCTTCAGGAGGTTTAACTTGTCTCTTTGTAAAGGCCACATTAGATGAATCTAATCTTTGGCATAGGAGGCTTGGTCATATAAATTTCAAAACTATGAACAAACTAGTGAAGGGAAACCTTGTAAGAGGTTT
>BQNB010211329.1:0-10207 GCA_026074375.1 Tanacetum coccineum
ATTAAGAGCTTAAGATATTATTTAGCAAAATTCATAAAAGTAAAAACACAATTTTAAAGTAAAAATTCAATTTCATTAACAAGAAAAGGATTACAATGCTTTTAAAGAAAGATTACATTAAGTAAACATGAATACGCCGGAAATAAGTTAATCTACACTACTCAAATTTAAATACCAACAATACCAAATATAACTCTCCTCTTAATTTAAATACCAACATATTAGTGATTCAATTCTCCTTTTTATTGTTGACGAAGCTAAGAGATAAAATGATGACTTGGCACTGTTTATCTGCCGTCCAAATTAAATAAGATCAAATCTCAATCGTTTAAAATAGAGTAAATCCTAATTTATAGCAGTCTAACACCTAAATTTCTTACACGTTGATTTGCATATTTAAGCTATGCTGCATCATGATCCAAACTCATGACTTACCCAAGTACCATTTCATATTTAAGTAGATCATAGAATTGTTCAAGATAATATATTTTTGTATTGTAGTGTTTATCTCATTGAATTTTTAAAACTCTTATGCATCAATTATTTACTTAAACGTATTATGAATGACATGCATCGTATACCCATTACATATACCATACACATATTTCATAATGCCATCCCAAAGAAATCTGTATGCATGCACCATCGGTCTCGTGAATCGTCTCGCAAACACTTTGTATTAATATTATTGATTTAGAGCATCATCTCACAAGCATTTGGTATTGGTTAAATAAAACACGATTTCAAAAGAATTACATGATAAATATATAAATTTGTTATCATTGTGCAAATCTAACATCAAGTTTGCTTATTTTTAATATCTTTTTTTCTATTGTTTATCATGCATGTATATTTAAGCAATCATGCATGTCGTTTACTTTCTTACAGATGCAAACGGTTAAAATATATCATATTGAGAAAATAACTAGGATGATGTGATATATATATATATATATATTAGTTGATTGGAAATATATAAGTTTGATGCTCACAACCGATGTTATATCTCTCGATGTTATATCTCTTTTGAATACTTAGGTGCTTTTCTATAGTGATGACAAATGACATACATGGTATATCAAAGATTGAAGAGGTATATGCAATGAGCAGCACACATGTTACAACCCTATAAAGTGTGATATGTCTATCATAGTCGGTACATTATAATCTTACACACATGTTCTCATTACTTGAACATCCAATTAAGAAGCATGCTAATAAAACAAAAAAAGAGGTGCATTTTATAATGAGAGGCAGATACAACAAGCCGATGAAAAGCATATATATCCATGAACCATTTAATCTACATTGAATTGATTTGCTCATTGGATGTTATTTATTAATTTATTTTTAATGAAAATAACCTATTATTATGTATGTCAATTCACGCTAAACACGAAGAAGATGATTATGCAAATCAACTACAAAATCTTGATTTTCTCATATAATGTAAACCCCTTATATTACTAGGAAATATTAGTCAAATGAAATAGAATATATGTTCTTCAAATTACATAAGTACTCCCGAGTATAAGTTTTACGGATGTTAGTGGAGCAACGCAAATATACGTTTTAAATTCGGCTGTATCTTATAGCTTTAGAAAGATTATCTTTTTAACTTTACATATATAAATGCTTCATAACTTATTCAAGCGTCGTCAAATAAATGGCGTACCCGCGCAACACACGGGTATTGCACTTGATATTTCTATTGATAGATGATATATGTGTTTAAAGATTCAATATTAGGTTGTCACAAAGAAAACTAATTGATTTTTTACGCATGACCCCGTGCAACGCACGGGTATTACACTAGTTCTTAATTAGTTGGATGGGATTTTTTAGTATTCGAGCTGTCAAATACTAAAAAGTTGTAGCCTAACATTGATCATGTGATGGACAATGGGGCATACAAACTTCAGTCAGGTTTAGAGTAATATTTACATTTCCACGTACAGACGATATATGCGCTTGACAAAACTCGCCTTCTTAGAAGCTTTTGTTAACTAATGTATTATTTGAAGATACAGAAACTTTGTTACGTGATGACGTATAATAGGTATACCAAGCCTCTGGGCTTGGGCCACATTATCACTCGGCCTTATGGGTTAAACTTGACAATAACGGGCCATAGTAAAACCCAATCTCGCGTGGGCCTGGGCCCCAAACCTTACGATCCGTCCGCGGATCCAGTTATAAGCAATCCGTCCGCGGATCCACTTATAGGACGATCCGTCCGCTTAACACGATTGTTGCGGATCCCTGCCCGACAAGGGACCCACTCCGACCATTACTAAAGTAACCGAAATACTAGGAAACCCTAGTATTAGACACCTATAAATAGGGGTCACAATAGATATCAAAAGGTACACAATTATTCTTATTCTCTAACACATACTCTGACAATATGAATACTTACTCTCACACCAGAGTCTAATCGTGGGGTCCGTCCCCACGGTAAGGCTAACGGTTTACTCTTAATTGTGCAGAAAATCATCACTTCTCTTGCTCTAGTACAAGATCCAGCATTCAAGTCAGTTGGAGGCCCGACCCGACAAGAGACTTCCAGCACTGCGCTAACCCGACACGAATTTTGTACTAACAATAACATAAAGGACAGTTGTGGATAAATAGCGAACAAAGGACGACCTATATTTTTCTTTTCTTCTACCTAACAGAAGCATGCCACCGCAATCAGTTATCTAATTTAAAGGTGCACGAACAGACTTTTTTTTCTTCTTCTTCTTCATAGCTCTTGATACCATGTAGAAATTAAAATACTAAAAATTGTATTATGAGATTCAAGTAAACTATTACAATACACAGACATTAAATAGAAAACAGATAAACCTAACCCTAAAGCTAAATGGGCCTAAACAAGTGGGCCCGACCAGTAGGTCGGACCAATGGTCCTTTATTAACTTAACAGTATCTTGATGCTTTCTTGGTGTAATGTAGGAATCTTTTACTTCATCTGTCACGTTATTGCTGTGCGAACGACCAACACCGTCTTGTGATATTGAAGAATGATCCATGGTTGTATTGGGAGTGAATCTTTTTAACAAAATGTTGGATCTTGAATGCAGGTTTTGATCGAGTGATCAGAAAGATTAATAGTTAGGGTCAATGAAACAAAACCTTGGTACTATACCAGTTGCTCGATATGTTCAAAGAGGGACTTTAGTCACAAACTTATGGTATTTATAATTGTGGGTATGTTCTGTTAACAGTAAAATTACTTTCTAAAAAAAATTCAAATATGTATGTTTAATATTCTAGAGTTATTATTTTTTGACAGTACCAAAGTAATACATAAAACTATGCTTAAATAACCTACCATACAGAAAAAAAAATCTCAGTTCAATAAATGAAAACAGAACAACGGAGACACGGAGCAGCAAGGGCTCAAAAGAATTTTCTTTCCGAGTTACTGCATGATGTAATATCTTATGATGTAAATGCATTGTATCTCAAGTTTTGACCCAATAAGAAGATTTTGAAGAGCCTAATAGATAGTATCTTTATACGTTGTACAACTGTAGCTCGAAACATTTATACTTAATGAGTTATTTGTTTTGTCAACCACAAATAGTAATCGACCATTGTCCTCAAAATCCATGATGGCCTGTATGTATGATTTGTAGTTTAAGTTTGTTGAGCTAATCTATAAATTCAAAGCTTACGAAGACCTGATGTAACAAATGAACAGATAAATGATAAAGAATTAGGAAGGATGGTTCATTATAGGTCGTAGAACCCATATTTCACTTAAATGCCTAGAAGGAGGTTTATCATGGAATAACACTGAGGAGTAAAGTTATCGAACCCCTATTTATGGGAGACGACATTCCCCATTTTGGTCAAACCATAGACCAGTAGACATTGCCAATTCAGCAACTTACAACTACTTCTCATTTGTATCACATTTCCATATTACACCTGAAATAAGCTCATTACTCCCAGTTATGATTAGTAGTATATCTGTTTGCATAACAAAATTTCACGGTTAGCATTTTCAACCCATTGGAGTACAAGCTGGCATTTTTATCACCCAAAGATGCCCCGTGCTTCTGTGAATGCTCTTCTATTTGGCAGAAACTAGACAACTCACTAGTACTCAAATACCGAATATCTTAGTACATTTATTCAAAGCCTGATATAGATTCTTACCACATTTTCGGATGGCGGACTTTAAAATACATCTTTTTTGGCTTCTTTGCCCATTATGAATAACAATGTGCCCATTATTAATTTGATATTGCTAACTATCAAAGTGAATGTCCGAATGGTGCTATGCAAACCATCTATGTTCTAGCTGTAGCTTTTCGACACTAAAGTTAATAATACATACAACATCAACAACATGATAATGAATTCAAATAAATGCATAAAAAGATTCCAAAACAAAGTTACATCTTAAAGATATGAACATAAGAAAATAACACAAAATCAGAACATCAAACAAATCTACCAAAAGTCAACTCTTTGACCTGCCTAAAGTCAAATTTCTCTATATCAGAATTGTTCTAGTCCTTTGCTCCACATCATTTAACACACTCAACTTAAACCCCTCAAGACTAAGAAACAAAAAACCCAAAACCTAAATGCTGAACTCTTAGTAAGATACATTGTACGCGTTGTAATCAAGAAACTAAATATCCGCACATACATTTAGATATGTACGACACCTTCCTATCCTTATTTTTTTCTCCCCAAAGATTATACGTAGTAACATAACTGATAGATTGTATCGTCAATTTGATCCATGACTAGAGATTTCTCGTTCGAGTTCTGTAAGAACCTTTTATACAATTCAATTATTTTCTCTTTTAACAAATCTTCACTTCCGTTTATCCCACGTTTTTTCTTCCAATATTCAAAGAATTTGTTCATGGCGACAAATAAATGTTCATATGGGTAGATTCCTTCTTCGTCGTAAAATTCAACCATGTCATTCAAAAGATCGATCTCTTGGTTCCTCCCTAGCCTGACGTATGGATGTATCAGATCATTTGGTCCACCAAGGGTTATTTTGGTTCGGGTTGACGATGATTGCTGGTACTTTCTTGGCGTATTACTGTCGATATCTTGTACTTTACTCTTCCTTTTCTTGCTCATTATGTATTCATCATCGCCGTCATCTTCTTGTCCCCAAATCTTATACGACAACTGATAAATTTGCAAATCAAGTGTGTCCATAGAAGCAAGTACACTAATAAAACAATAGCATTTGTGTGTCATCATCAAACGGGTACTTTTTGTTTTTTCGATAACATTCAAGAATTTCCTTCAAAAGTAAGATCTCTTCCACCTTACTCTATGTTTTGATCTTGCCAGTTGTAGAGCCGAAAGAAACAGTAGAAGTAGGGGTGTTTTTGGTATGGTCTTTTGGTGGGTCGAGTTCGTTGGTGTGATTTTGGAGAATCAGCCATTGATGGGTATGAATCTTTTTGGAAAAGGGATGGATCTTGAATTTGGGTTTTGATCGAGTTGATCAGAGTGATATTTTCTTTGTGTGGGATATATGATGAAAAAGAAGAAGGTGGCAAAGGAATTTCAAATTTCGGTTAACAAAATTGTTACCGTAACTTATTGTATTTATAGAACCAGAGGATTCAACATTGGTTAGCACTAAAACGGATCTAGTTTTAAAAACGTGTAATAAGTTTATACAGAGAATTTTATTTATAAGTTACAAACACAAAACATTTTTTCACTAATTTAAACAAAAATTGGAGTATCACGAGAGATACTCTAAACCACAAGGCATGCAATATCAATATGGTGTATACGAGTAATTTTGGTCTGCGCGTTGTGGCGGGAGTAAATATCATATAACTAAATAAAAAAAGATTAATAATATATCCAAATCGATGGAACACGCGCTATCTCATAACTCGAGGTTGTAGGTTCACTCGGGCTTACATATCTTTTTCATGCTAAATAAAACAACACATTAAAATATTGCGTAGTTTTAAATTAAAATAGAGTTTCACTTAAGTCAAAATTTATACATTTCAAGGACTAACAATCTAAAAAAAGACTAACCATGAAAATTTATTGTTTATAAGAATCCTAAAATACATAAACACCCCTTTAAATATAGGTTAATTAGCAAGTTGTCTTTAATTAAAAGTAATGATAAATAAAGTACATACAACATCTTGTTAAATTTTTACGTAAACGAAATATAATTATTACTTTATTAGAAAAAAATTAGTGACTAACAATGAAAATCCAATAACTAATGAAAGGAATAACAAAAAAAATCTAAAATACTATAAATTTCAGAGACTAATATTGTAAAGGGACTAACAAAAAAATCCAATGATTAACGCAAAGACTAACAAAGAAAACCTAAGGACTATACATTTTATGGACAAATAATGTAAAAAAAAGAATTCAGGGGACTGACAATGGAAACCGAATAACTAAAAGAAATACTAATAAAGAAAATCTAAGAACTAACATGTAAGAAAAACTAACATATTGTGGATTAATAATGTAAAAAAAAACAATTCACATATATGTATTGCCTATTAAGTCGGTATAGTGTATTTGGAATAAAGAATTGGTTTTCTTGTTTTTCTTGTGTGTTTCTAAATTATTATCTTTATATACTAAAGGACAGTAAGTCTTTAGAAATCGTGAGATGCAAATTTTATATTAAAAAAGAAACTACACCACTCTCGAGGTAAGGAATAAAAAGAAAAAGAAAATTTTACAAAACGCACTCTTAAACTTTACGAAAAGTTACTAAAACGACCTTGAACTTTTACTTACGATTTTTTATATAACAAACTTTATTTATCAAATATGAAACGTATATCTATCGATTCATTCGTAAAAAATATGCCATTGAAAAGATCTTTGAATTGCGAACAAAACGAGCCCAATATTGCAAGGGAAAATATTAGCTACAATTTATTGTAGCTAATTGGCTACAATTATAGGCTAAAATCATGGGTCCCTGATTACTATTTGCGGGTCCCTGAATACTGTTTGCGGGCCCCTGAATGATTTTTTGTGTATTTTTAGTGGGGAATTGTAGCCAATTGTAGCCAGTTGGCTACAATAATTGTAGCCAAGATATCCCCATATTGCAATACTTCTGACATATGTACGATTTTATAAAAAAATGTTGAAGTTTAATATATATTTTTTAAAAAATTACGAAAATAGTCTTTTAGGATATCAGTTCGCTAACTTTGCAACGGAACGTTAACCTCAAGGACTATTTCTGTAAAAAAAATTCAAAAACAATTAACGCAAATAGTCCTTGGGGTTATCGGTCCGTTACAAAGTTAGTCATGCGGATTACAAACCTATTTGTTCATAATGTGGCAGAGATGGCAACATGCACGGGTATTCAAGTTAACACATATGACGTCAGTAATAAGATAGTATCTAGCGACCCTGTCACTAGCATTGTTGATATGGGCGTCATTTCTGGGAACAAGACGATAGAGATCAAGGTATACCTTAAGTGGGTATCTACGAGTGTTGATCTTACACCGATAGGGTTTTGTTGTATGTTTATTGATTTCATATGAACCTGTTATTTAGGAAAACATTTTTTAACGTAGGGTGGTGCTATACAAGCTAATATGGATGTGCGTGACCTTGGTTATTTTGATGCGAAGCTAGAAAAAGATGAGGCTTACAAGATTTCAAATTTTCGTTGTGGGGTTACAAAAAAGTTTAATCAAACTTTGGACAACCTAACATAGCTCAGCTTTGGGAGATTTACGCAGTTCTAAAAATATACCAAATAATGGATTCCCATGAAATAATATTAGTTTTAAAGGCCTAACAATGAAACCGATGGCTAGAAAAACTGTGTGAAATGTCCATACTTACATGTAATAATAAAGAAGCTTTTATGAATTATATATTTTTAAACAAAATATGATTGATGTGCATTGGTTTCTAGATTATATGGGATGATTCAATGGGAGCGGGGACCTTATACGCTTTGGAAGTCATATCTTAATGGATTCCCCAGTAATTATTTTTAGTTTGAGGCATACAATGAACCGGATGCTAGAAAAACTGTCTGAAATGTCATTCTTGCATGTAATGTTAAAGCTTTTATGAATTATATATTTTTTAAACAAAATATAAATTGATGTGCATTGTGTTTCTAGATTATATGGGATGTCTTCAACGGGTCGGGGACCTTATACGCTTTGGAAGTCATATCTTAATGGATTCCCCAGTAATTATTTTTAGTTTGAGGCATACAATGAACCGGATGCTAGAAAAACTGTCTGAAATGTCATTCTTGCATGTAATGTTAAAGCTTTTATGAATTATATATTTTTTAAACAAAATATAAATTGATGTGCATTGTGTTTTTAGATTATATGGGATGTATTCAACGGGTCGGGGACCTTATACGCTTTGGAAGTCATATCTCAAAGAGTACTATAAGAAGAGTAATTGAAATTGAGAATTTAAAGTAAGTTTTTACCAGTGCTTTATGATTATTGTAGAGTATAAAAACTTTATCGACGTACTTATTCTAAGCGCAGTGGCAATCTCATTGAGTTGACTATATGGAGTGACATGGCAACGAGGTTTGACGTAAGACGTTTTGAAGAAATGGAAAAGCTAGTTATTATAGCCGTTAGTTCGTGTTTGGTTGATTATGGAGGTGGTGGTGCAATCAAAATTTTACATATATATATTGTAGTAATATTTAATAGACATGTTAACCGTCCATTTTGGTAATTATAGATCACTACAACAAAAATGAGGTTTGGGGTCGAGAAAAAATTAGGGTCGACATAGTCGACCCTAATTGTTTGTATTGGCGAGTTGTTTAGATTTTATATGGCGGGATTTTTAAATTTGGTGAAAAAATGAGAAATTTTGAAGGCAAGTTTAGGGTCGACATTAATTTGCAATTTTGGGTCGACAATGTCGACCCTAAACTCTTTTATATAAAACATTTAATCCAACAATAAAACTTTTATGATAAATCTCTTTTTATATTAAAAATAATTAAAACTAATATTAAAAATGAATAAAAAATAATTTAATTAATATTAAATAAATTAAAAATCATTTAAACTAATATTAAAAATGAATAATTAAAAATAATTAATATTAGTTTGATTTGATAAATTTACTTCAAAGTTAACTGAATTGAATGTAGTTAAACCACAAAATACACGGAAAGATTCCTAATCGATTAACGTTTATTATTATAACATCAAATTACATTAGAAATCGATAAACACTCAAACTTTAAAGCATCTGAATTACATTTCAAATGCTAAATTGATTTATCTTAATGAAAAACTACTCCAAACCAAGTTTTCCCATGTCATTATAGAGCTCGTGAAGTATTGCTGCTGAATCAAGTGTGTGTTTCTCGGGATGCATTTCCATCTCTAGTGCTCCCTCTAGTATCTTTATCTTTGCCTCTAGTGTCTTTATCTTTTCAGCCAAGAACTTACAATTTGAGCACTCTGCCTTTCCAAGATTCTGTACAGATCTGGAAGATCCGGGAGAATAACTTGGACGTGTTGAAGTTCCCGGAGAATAACTTGGAGGTGTTGACGATCCAGAAGAAGAACTTATATGGAGCCTGAGGTCATCCATCCACATAAAGTAGCCACATCCTCTATCTTCAGTTCCTGGCTGTTACGTAGTAAGGAAATCATAAGAAAAGTCATTTTAACAAGCAAATTATTTTATATTACACAAATAATTATGTTTTGATAGTTCACCTTTGAATAAGGACATGCGTAGTATTGTCTACCATAACTGTAATCTTTGCGTGATGTTCGCAACACCACATCTCCTCTTTCACACGTGCACTTAAAAGTTTGATTGTATCGCTCCATCTGGTGGCAGTTGATCGAGGTGGTGGTGAATGTGGTGGTGGTTGTGAGGATAAGAGTGTGTGTGCTTGGGAGGATAAGACACTATCTGCTTTTATGGTAAAGAAGAGTGCTTGGCGGGAGTATTTGGCGGGAGTATTTGGCGGGAGTATTTGAACCTCTAATGTCTAACCTTAACTCATACGTTGAACCTCTAATATTGAACCCTGACTCATACGTTGAACCTCTAATATTGAACCCTGACTCATACGTTGAACCTCTAATATTGAACCCTGACTCTAAGTGTATATATGTACTGACGTAATTAAATAGCTAACTTAGGGTCGACATTGTCGACCCAAAGTTACAAAACAATG